>JAYMFT010044802.1:0-15472 GCA_038088735.1 Panulirus argus | reverse complement strand
ATATATTTATTTATTTATAATATTTGTTCTATGTACATATATTTTTTCCTCAATTAAGGCATTAATTAATATATTTATTTATTCATAGTTTTATTTGCTGTTTTATGTATTATATATTTTTTCTTATATTGAGGCATCCTCCTTTCTTTCTTACATATTTCTTTAGTTGCACATGAAAAGAAGCTAAAAGCGTCCGTTTCAGGTTAAGCCATTACGTAAAATTTTTCTGCAAGTATTGCGACCATTTTTGTTTGGTGTTTCATATCCAGAGAGAGAGAGAGAGAGGGAATTGTTTGAGGAATCTTTATGGTGACGGGCCTGGCATAAAACAGGGAAAGTTTCCCCGCGTCTTTTCCGTCCGCATTATTTTTGGCATAAAGTTTTTGCAAGACCCCGCTGGCTGGCTGGCCGGTGCCGTGAGCCATAGTGAAGGTTATTACCAAGGAGGAGGGGATAGGGGGTCCGAAAAGTTCCTTATGGTTAAGGCAGTGTGTCTCTGCGAGGCAAAGGGAGGGAGGGAGTCGGTGGTCCGTGGAGTGGGGGGATGGCCTGTGCATCAGGCCACCCCGCTCAAGTTGCTGCAGCTAACACCAACAACCGTTCCCCCTTCTCTCTCTCTCTCTCTCTCTCTCTCTCTATCTATCTCCCTCTCACTGTCCCTCACTCTCTCTCCCTCTCTCTCCCTTCCCCTTCCCCAGGCCGCCATTCCACTGTCAGGAAGCTCGTGTTGTTGTCCTATTCCTCCTCCTCAGCCTTCGCCCCTTACCCCTCCATGGCCGGGCCTCGAGCCCGAGCCCGAGCCCGCACCTGCACTGCCCACCGTCGTTTCGTCATCAGCTTTCACAGGGCCGTAGGCCGCGCCCTTAGCCAGCCCAGCCGCCGAGGGCTCACGCTCTCGCTGCGAGACCTCCCCCTCCCCCTCCCCCCCCCTCAAAAGCACAGCAGCTGTGAAGGGGGGCGAGCGAGGGGTCGTCAGGCCACAGCGGAGTTACAGTATATTTCTCGACCCCCTCTCCACTTCCCTGCCTCCCAGCCGGCCTGCGTCACGGTCGCTGGGTCGTTAGGATGAGCACCCCCCCCCCTCCCCCCTCCCAACGCCCCAGCACTCACAAACCGCCACAACCACAAGCATGTATCCACCCACCACTACAAGCCAGGTACTAACAACCGTTGTGCCAGCGGCAGATCATCCGCATCGACCGGTGCCAACAACTCCCGCCGACTAACAACCATCATGCCGCCAGTAGATCCGCCCACTACAACCAGCACCAACAACTCTCATTGTACCACCAGCAGATCTACCACTGTAACCAGTATCTAACCAGCAGAACCCTAGTGCAGCCACTACAACCAGTATGGTAGCAGCATAGTTACCACTATAACCAGTATGGCACCAGCAGAGCTACCACTATAACCAATATAACCAGTACAACCAGAATGGCACTTGCGAAGCCCTCCAGTATAACCATCACAACTAATATGGCATCACTATAGCCCCCCAGTATAACCAGTACAATTAGTATTGCACCAGCAAAGACCCCGGTACAACCAATATGGCACCAGTAAATCCCCCCCGGTATATCTAGTCCAGACATTAGGGCATCTGCAGAGCCGCCGCTACAACCCCCATGTTGTTGCTGCAGCCCAGACCGCTGCTACAACCACCAGGCCCCCCCTCCACTACAACCGTCAGTGTTGTGTCTGGCCACCGTTCACAACCCCTTGTGCACGACGGGGCGACCCTTGGGGTATGATGCCCTGGTCAGATCAGGTCAGGTCAGGTCAGAGGCCAGGCCGTATTACCCAGTAGTATTGCCGTGCCGTACTCACGGGTCGTACCACCGTAGCCCACCCCTAGGTGGTTGAATAGCCACAGCACCACACCACACCACACCACACCACAGTCCGGCACCACAGCCGTGGCCACACGAGCCGCCCACCGGGCCCTCCATGAGGAGAGGGAGACAGACCCACCCACCCACCCAACCCACCCACCCCACCTTCCTCCTCACTGCTGCTCCCGAACCAACACTGCAGCCTTAAGCACCCGCCACAACCGTCAGGTCACTAACGCGTCCTACGGGCCACCGCCTCTACCAGCTTGTCAGGCCGCTGCTGGAGCTGGTAGGCCGCCATGCCAGCCCTCGCGTCACTGCCAGGCCGTCCTCACAAGGCCAGAACCCTTCTCACGGCTTCTGAAGGCCAGCCTCTACCACCGCTAGCAGGAAGCTGCTACGGACGATAGGCGTCTGCCAAAACCGATCAAGACGCCATCACCCCGTACACCAACGCCAAAGCCTTCGCGTCTACATCTCTCACCACCACCACCTTCTGCAACGACCCATACAACTACAAAGCTCCACCACAACCCACCAGGTCCACCACACCTGCTGCCACAACCCGTTCAACCACAGGGCTCCACCACAACCCACCAGGTCACCACACCTGCCGCCACAACCCGTTCAACCACAGGGCTCTACCACAACCCACCAGGTCACCACACCTGCTGCCACAACCCATTGAACCACAAGGCTCCACCACAACCCACCAGGTCACCACAACTGCTGCCACAACCCGTTGAACCACAGGGCTCCACCACAACCCACCAGGTCACCACACCTGCCGCCACAACCCGTTCAACCACAAGGCTCAACCACAACCCACCAGGTCACCACACCTGCTGCCACAACCCGTTCAACCACAAGGCTCCACCACAACCCACCAGGTCGCCACATCTGCCGCCACAACCCCATACAATCACAAGGCTCCACCACAGCCTCCAAGTCACGAGTACAGCTACAACCACACCTGGTACTACAACCAATTCAACCACAAAATTCACGACAGACCCTAGATGGTCAAGTCATCCGTGTGGATGCCACACATCGGGCCATCAGACCTCTCACCAAGCTGCCAGCTGTGGCACAATGACAGTCACTAAGCTGTCACTACAGCTGAATCCGTAATTATGGCTCTTATCATACAGCTGTAACCTTCGTGGCTTTATTGATACCTTTGTAACCGTCACGACAGCTGTATCCATCATTACAACTGTTTCTAGCCTGCTGCAGTTATTGCTACAGTTGTAGCTGTATTTATAACTACTACTGCTGTTCTAGAGCTGTAGCCCAAACTACAGCTATTACTCTACAGATGTATTCATCACTACAGCTTTTGTATAGAGCTGTAACCTTCACTACAGCTGTCACTATGCAGCTGTAGTCGTGACTACGTCTATTACTTTCCAGCAGGATTCGTCGTTTCAGCTGTTACTCCACAGCTGTAGCGATGAGTACAGCTGTTCTTCTGGAGCTGTATCCGTCACTTCATCTTTCACTCTACAACTCTAGCCGTAACTACATATTACACGGCAGCTGTAGCCGGCGTTACATCTTTTACTCTGCAGCTGTAGTTGCCGTCACTACATCAGTTACTCTGCAGCTGTAGTAGCCGTCACTACACCAGTTACTCTGCAGCTGTAGCCGGCACAATAGAGCTAGCGCTACCCTCGTGCTCACCTGAGCCGCCAGATCGGTGACCACCCCGTCCACCGGAAGAGCCAGCCACCGGGAGGTTCTCCCCATCAACGATGGCCGCCATTTTAGTAGGTGTTGTTACCTCCATGGCTGATCCCCGCCAGAGCAGCCGCCGCCGCCGCTGCCTTCACCGGACCTGCCATCCTGCCATCACCGCCGCTGCCTTCACCGGACCTGCCATCCTGCCATCAGTGCAGCCGTGACACACACACACACGCATGAAACCAACCCTAGGACCACAGTCTCATTTCCTCAAAGAGTCCCTCGCCCTAACTAAAGCCGATATAATGTCATTTACATCCTTCAAGAGAACCATGCCATGCGAACCATTCCAGCCGCCCAAATCACACGAGAACCATTCCATGAGAAGCATTCCAGCCGCCCAGATCACAGGAGAACCATTCCAGTCGCCCAAATCACACGAGAACCATTACATGAGAACCGTTCCAGTCGCCCAAATCACACGAGAGCCATCACATGAGAACCGTTCCAGCCGCCCAAATCACACGAGAACCATCCCAGAGGCCCAAATTTCCTAGGCTTCCAGCAGCCAGCTCCCCCACCCCCACCCCAAGTCAGCCGATGGTGTAGCCATCACACCAGACACCACACGTGGCGACTGACGAAGCCGTTTGCTCACTACCACTGGTGACGATCGCGTCCATCAGCACCAACACAAAGGTCTTTACGTCACTGTACCTTTCTCCACAGCCGCCCCAGACCGGTAACAGTAGCTAGCATTGGGTGGGTACAGGCGTTACATTGCCGTTGTGTAACCTCCAGATTTCGACCACAGCCGCCATTACACCCGCTCTGTGTCTTGTCAGGCTCCTGCCACGACCAGGAATGGTAAACGCTGTACAGTAGTAGTTGTTGTCAAAATCACCACCGCAGGTTGAAAAAGTTGCCACTGCGTCTACCAGGACCACACCTCGACCACCAGGACACCCTGTCACAGCCGCCCAGGACTCCGCCACAACCAGCAGGCCAGTATCTCAACCAACAGGTCGCAGTTGCAACCAGCAGGCCACCGTCTCGACCACCAGGCCACCATTACGCAGTTGCAACCACTAGGCCGCCATAACAGCCAGCAGGCCACCATTGCAACCACCAGGCCACCATTGCAACCACCAGGACGCCATTACAGCCACCAGGCCACTATTCTAACCACCAGGACACCATTGCAACCACCAGGCCTCCATTTCAACCACCAGGCCTCCATTTCAACCACCAGGCCTCCATTTCAACCACCAGGCCTCCATTCCAACCACCAGGCCACCATTCCAACCACCAGGCCACCATTCCAACCACCAGGCCACCGCCATGTCTGCCAGGGAACACCTCGTTCACCAGACAGCCGCCTCAACGACTAGGCTGCTGTCATAATCACCAGTCAGTTGCGATACCTCCTTTCCTTAGGAAGCAGATCTGTGGAAATACTCTCCCTTCTATTTGTCTGCCCCTCTTCCTCCGGCCTATCTTCCCTTAAAGACTTCGGTCTACACACACGTCTGCGGAGCCCTGATTAATATTACACCAGTTTTTCTCTTACTCTCTTCCTTTTTCACCCGAGGTGGCATCGACTGGGGCATGTTCTGCCCTTGCCGTGTCTGACACAGGAGAAATGAAAACAAGAAGAACAAACCATCACAGTCAGTAAGTCATTACCACATCCCTCATTTGATTGCCAGGACCTCAGGCTGATTGCTGCCTCCACGTTAACCACACTTCCGCCACAGATACCAGGCCGCGTACGCAGCTGCTGCTTCACTGCTGCCACGGCCTTCAGGTCACCACCACGTCACCCCTGCAGCCTGCAGGTCATCGCCACAGCTTTCAGGTCATTACCCAGCCTTCAGGTCATCCCCCTACAGTCTGCAGTTCATCACCACAGCCTTAAAGGTGCCACTATTGCTCTCGGGTCGCAAGTGTAGCCCACAGATTGCCACCACAGCCCTCAGGTCGTTACCACAGCCCTCAGGCCGCCTCCGGGTCATCGCCACAGCCTTCATGTTGCCAATATAGCGTTCACGTTGCCACAGCAGCCTTCAAATCGCCAACACAGCCTTTGGTTCACCACAGCAGCCTGCAGGAAACCTCCACAGCCTTCAGACCGCCTCCAGACCTTCATCCAGCCATAGCCCTCCCCCCCACGCCGTGCCAGCTGCCGGGAATAGTCAGTATGTCACAACCAACTGCCGATACAGTCTCTGGTTGGCCCAGGACGGCGCCACGGTCCTTAACAGCTAAATCGGACGGGAATGGGACCACTAAACTACCACTACAACATCCAACGAGAGACATTACGGCCAAGATCCATGCCTTCCAGGAAGCATACGGCCACTGGGGACGGTCCTTTTGCCCTCACAAAACACCCGCAACGCCCCTACCTGTATCCTACGCTTGCCACGTTGCCCCCACTGTCGCTAACCACTGTCATCACTGTCTCTACACAGCCGTCTGCCCATAGTCCGTTTTCCTCCATAATGCCAAGGCTAAACCACCAGCACAGACGCCATGCCAGCCATCGCAAGCATCGGCTATGTCGCCGTCACACGGTGCCACAGCCGCCGCCACCACCCCGAAGGGCCTTGCCCTGCCATCACTTCACAGTGGCGACGCTGCTGTAGTCATCATCACACCACCACCACCACCACTTAAGAGCCATGATTTGACCATGGTCACACGCTGCCACCACTTTAGCCTTGACACTGTCGGTAGCCATCGCCAGTGTGCCACCACTTGACAAGTCGTGACGCTCCTGTCGTCATCACCATGCTACCAACACTTGACAGTCTTGACACTAGTGGAGCCATTTGACAGTCTTGACACTAGTGGAGCCATTTGACAGTCTTGACACTAGTGGAGCCATTTGACAATCTTGACACTAGTGGAGCCATTTGACAGTCTTGACACTAGTGGAGCCATCATCACACAGACGCCACCACATCACGAAGCTGCTACTAGAACTAGGCGTCCTCATCTGCAAGCTGGCAAAGACACTATTTATCATCCTAGGCTCACGGTTGGCAAATGAATCCCAGTTCCGATTAAGTGCCTAGTTTCACACATCGGTGGGAGAAGCGGGACGAGGCGAGCTGCGGCATGAATTCTGGTGAGCTACAAAAGACCTTTGTGTAATGATCTTCAATGACCTAAAACCAAGGAAGCATTATGCAGAATCTCCCTTGACTTAGAGCTATATAAGCATTGCTTAGAAGCAGTAGAAAAAGGGGGAACTAAACCCGAGGCTTCATAGTTCGGACATTCGAATCCACATCCTATAAACCAATCATTGATCGTTGAATTGAGTGGTGCGCTTCCACCTTGATTTTCATGTAGACTGACTGGACAGAGAGCACGACGCCGAGCCACAAAAATGATTCCCGGACTGAGAAACAAAGCCTGTGGGAGCCTGGGAGACGATTTAGGCTTATTTAGCTCAGAACAAGAAAGGGCTGAGAAGTGATTCGATACACCTATTCAGAATTATCAGAAGTTCTGATAATCTCGATCAAAGAAAGCTATTCAAGGGTCACATGCATAGTAGGAGCGCGTGATCTTAGAATTATCCTTAACAGTGAAGGTGTTAAAAGATCTTTCGGTTGTTGGATGTAGCTCGACGTGGACGGCCTTGCTGAACCCAGGCTGTTGATAGGTCCTTATCCCAATTGACCAACCAATCACCAGCTGTTTAAATGTTTGGATGTTCCTCTCATTTCACTTGTAGTAATGGGTGCAAGGACATACACGTACGTTTTACTTCGAATCAGGCAAAGTACGAAGTTTTTCCTCAGCAGTATTTTAACATGTTGAAAAGATACATGAATTGGAATCATTGAAAGCAACACTTTAGATAAGTTTTGGAAGAGAATTGAAAAACACATTACATTAAAGTCCATGACATGTTCTTTGCGCCTCTGATTGAATGAGATTTGCTGGTATTTGTCCATTATTCATCTATTTGCTTCTCTTCTTTTACCAAAGTACTCATTTTTCTGGTATTTTCCACCATCACAAATGCCATGTAAAGGACCCAGTCAGTTGCTGTATGCAGTCCTTTTTCTTTGCAAGACCAATGCATCAACATTTTAAGTGACTCCTTTACAAATAACAGAAAATATCCTTCACAAGCATTCCTCTATTCCTTAAATAATACCACTCGGCGTATGGTGTATAAATCAGCCCACCATCTTTGAATAAGTGTAATGGAGTAAACCAGTATTTGTAAGGATCCATATATAGCATAAGAGTGTAGAACCGTTGTGGTGTCCTGGACGTGTTTGTCCCAGCGTTAATGAAATAGCACATTCTGAGGCTAAAGCAGCTATATCATGCAATCTACATACGAGAGTATTCAGGTGTAAGTGACCAGCTAGATTGGACTTGGAAGCCACAAACGACTAAGCAATTAAGGTGGGTAAAGAAAGCTGTAAATAGTTTGAATTTTTTGGATATCTCTTTCATGCTGAAAAGCGCTGGGTAACCATCGGGTTCTAGCTCTTTACCAGAGTCCACAAAAGTCGAATCGAATCAAGAGCAAAATGGACGACCGAAGCGGTCAGTTGCGCGTCCATAGATCAGTTAATCGTGGTTAATAACTTTTATTTCGCGACTGTATCGCACAAAGTTAACGTCGCCCTTCTTTCTCATCATCATCTGGCCGTAGCGCCTCATCGCCGAGGCACCGGACTCGTGTGAATCACCAGTTAGTTGCCTTACTTTGTCTATTTCCTTGATTCAGTCCACTTTGTCCTGCGAGCTCTAGATAGCCCAGTTTCAGTGAATCACCCGTGCCAGCCCCAGCACTGCACGCCAAGTGGTATTTCCTAGACTGACCACTTTCGTAGTTTAGCAAAGCAAGTGACACTGCATCTGGTAAGGGCTTTCGGTGTTTGGCTCAGAGTCTCTCTTCTCTATCGCTGGGTTTGGGGAACTAAAAGAGAGGTATTCAGGTCAGATACATAAGTATCTCTCAGGTAGTCTGAATTTAGGGCAAACTTTCTTTTGGATAGCCTTTAGATTTAGGGCAAACTTCTTTTGGGTATCCTCCTCTTCTGCTTTGGCACACAGGTGTCTCCCCGTGTGTCATTTCCATATTAGCTTGCTTTTCTCTACTGTCAGTACTGCTGTTACTCCAGCGGGATGAGCATTGAATAAGTATTGCTTGAAAAGTCCCCTGTAAGTTCAAAGTCTTTCTTTCTTTCCTTTGGCTGGTAAATGAAGTTGCTACTGCCCACCTGGTTAAACCTGGTTATGATTTCAGCAATCAAGTATTCACCTAGCTCATGATTTTATTTCCTCCACTTGTTGCAAATGATGCAGCTTGGTATGAAAATGACCTTCGGCGGTCAGATGATGAGAACCTAGTTTGGTCGGGGCGTACTTGGCTGTGACGAGAATGTCTCTACATAAGTGACGCTGGTTCGTGGTTAAGATGTTGGTAGTAGTCATGATGGTGTCCGTGATGATCTGAAATCATCCCTGTAACTTGGGCACCAAGACCTTCGGCCGGGGGGAACTTAAATGTACTGCAAGTCACCTTTCGGCAGATGTATTTAAGGAAGTTTTGTCCTTAGTCTGTGTTGCGTGAGGTGTTTGAAGTGATCTTAATTACGGTCTCGTACATATCACGCTCTTATGTCTCTGCCTTTGCCTGTCTTTGAGTCTTCAGCTCCAGTAGTGTCATGCTTGTTTCTCCTCGTTCCACGGGCCATGATGTTGGTAGACAGCTAATAGAGGGTCACATGAAACGATAGGACAAAGCATCAGCTTAAAGATAGTTTTGATAGGATATGTAGACAGTCACTGCAAGTGCGGTAGGCATCTCGTCACTCAAGACATTTTCACCTGTCTTATCAACTGTTGTGGGCGTACTTGACTCTTACCTTGTATATATTGTTTGCTAAGCTCAAGTATAGCTGGTATGTATCTCAAATATGTACAAATGCCTTGGGTTTTATGGAACTCTTCTCGTTTAATACATAAATGTAAAGGCATGTATTTGAGCAACAGATAACTTAACGTGAAATTAGATTAAAGGCGATTAGCCGCTCACACCACCAGAGGTCAGGTGCACTTATTTTTGTCAGTCGCCGGCCTACCACACTCATTCCTGTCTTTGTACTCCCTGTTTCCTTCGACTTCCGCCAACGACTTCAGTCCTCTATCAATCTAGGGCTCCCTGCTGGACGTCTACCTTCAGGGTTCTAGTCCAAACACTTCTTGGCTTGTCTCCCGTCTTACCTTGATCTTGATTTATTTCGGTTACTTTTATCAGTATCCTTATATCATAAAGGAAGAGCTTAGGATGTATAGCAAGGGCCTTTCTAATCATTTTGAGGGTACGTGCAAATAATACATACATTCAAAATGAGTGCATGTACTTTGGAACAGAATAAAAAAGTTCATAAAGGTCCCTCAGCTGTTTTGAGGAATTTCGCCGAAAGTCTGTATTTCGTCCCAGTATTTCTACTGTTTTAAAATCTTTTGGTGTCGTCCATTGACTGTAACAACTTACTGTTCTGGGAAGGCATAGTCACCACACCAAGCCAATGGACTAGTCTCATCACCACAAACACAGACTTCACTACGGCTTTTAGGTCACTAGTAGAGCCAGGAGTTAGTGGACTTCCCAGTCACCACTCTCTTACCACCACAGCCATCAGACGGACACGGTAACCACCACAACCGCTACCAAAGTCCTTATAGACACCACACTGTCAGTACAGCAGCTAGGCTAACTCTACCGCAACCACACTCTAGTTAGGTCAGCATCGTTTAACTACCACCACAGCTGCTAAACGGTTAGCAAATTTGAGGGCCTAAAACTACAATAACTGATTGTCTCGGGCCATCAGCGGTACCACACAGGCCCTCAAGCCCTACCATCAGTACCATTACCACTCCCACAACACCGTCAGGTAGCAGCCACAACAACCGTTAACATAGGTAACATCTACACACACAAACACACACACACACAACACACACACATGGTCGCTACAGTCACCACTGAGGTCACCAGCACAGTCACCTGGAGAGGTAGGTGAACACGCTGGTGGTCGTGGTAGCCGGCTGCTGCAGCCGACGGGCCTCTCACACACACACACCAACAAAATGGAAGCTGCTGTCGGCCCAGGTTTTGAGCCGGAACTTTGGTGTTCTTGTCCACCCCTTTATCTTGCCGAGATGTCCACACTCCTGGTGTACTTAGTGCAGCTGTTCTCACCGTCTTAATTAGTGTAAAGAACATCTCTTCATATATATATATATATATATATATATATATATATAATATATATATACCCATCGTGTTTATGCCACATGAATATAGTTTTCATCCTGATTAGTTTAATTAATTCTTTACCTCTTGAATATCTTGTTTCTTATCTTCATGATTAGTACTATACAAGATTGAATTATCCTCTGCAGTCATTTTGAAACTGTATATCACATATAGGATCTGCCTATGACTGATTTATGCCCACCTTAAAAATCTGCGTAAATCGACAGATAGCAGTACCAACTAGTTCATGCAGTTTTAGGACAGCCGATCATCCGCTGTTATTTAGGGATTTCTGCATTTCATTTCCAGCAAATGGAGAGGCAGAGGCATTTGGTGCAATTAACCTTTTTCATGAGTTATTTAACACAGGGAGGATGCGTGTGGAGGATACGTTAAGTATGGGGGAAACGCGCGAGAGAGGTTCTCTGCATGGGTCACTCAACTTTGCAGTGAGCAGTCGACTGAGTATCGGATAAACATTCGAATTTCAAGGGTGTTGCTAAGCCATCAGAGTGAAAGTTGGCTCGGAATATTAGTGGGGAAAATGCCCCAGTATTACACTCCACCCCCGTTAGGGATGTGGTATCAAAATAGCTCTGAAAAAATGGTTACTTTTTTAATAAACTTTATTTTTTAATTAGATGATCAAGCCATTCATCCTGTTGGTGATAGTCGCTTAAATGATGATTATAGTCTTCCAATAGCTTCTCGTTTTCTCTTGCGTTGTCACTGTGATAATTACATCGTGTCAGGTGTGGAACTTGATGATTGATTCCTCCTTCGGTTCGGTAGGATGAACGAGGAAAGTTTTAATTGTGGCGGAATTGCATCACTGAACAACTGCCCCCCCCCAAAAAAAATTAATTACTTTTTATAAAGTTATCTCCATTTTCATGTCGTGTACACGAGGTTCATAACAACCCCCAGCAAGTAAGATTTTAGATGACCTTTCCCCGTTTACTGCGTGTGTGCCGCATTTTTATAGGCAGGTGGTATGATCATCTGTTACCCTATTCGACCTGTATGTGTATTTCGGCGAAAAAGTAAAAACTGTGATGATGGTTGTCGTCTTCAACTTCTTTAACCTTCTTGGGCCTCATTGAAAAAAGATCTCTGACAGTTAGAACCCAGGCATCTGTTATGCAAGAACAGGCATCTCCTTTGGCATAAGTTTTCCATACCCCTGATTCGAAAGAACACCATTACTGTGTATGAGGTGTATATACATAGCGAGTTAGGTAACAGAGCCTTGTCACAGAGGAATGTGACCCTCTACGAATTGCCGTCTATAGGGACCCCAGATCTCTGTCTAGAAGGACGGATCCCAGACTATAGGTAAAGGATTTACATACCCGACTGTAGGCACAAAAAACCGTCTATACGTTCCTAGATCCTTCTCTAGAAAGACTCGAAGCTCTTGATATAAGAAAGAGATCTTTCTCCAGAAGGTTTCAGAACCTTTGATACAAGAATCATACTCCTCTCTATAAGGACTTAGAGCCCTTGATACAAGAATCAGACCCTTCTCTAGATGGTTTCAAAGTCCTTGATAGTACTACATCCTTCTATAGAAGGAATGAGCCATTGATATAAAAATCTGCTTTCATTAGGGGGAATCAAATTCCTTGCTATAAGAACCAGATCCTTCTCTAAAAGGATTCAGAGCCCTTGATACAAAAACGCAAATCCTCTTCCACGACGCTGAGACCTTGTTACAAGAACCAGATCTTTCTCTTGAACTCTTGTCCCCTGCTAGAAGTACTCAAATCTTTGTCTATAAGAGACGTAAACCCCTGGTTGTGAGTATCCCCATTCTAAACAACAAAGTCATTCGTAGTGGTGAAGTTCGAAATTTCTGTAGTTGAGGACTTCAGTCCCTTTGGGAAAAAAAAAAAATCTTAAATTCATTTCTGTAAGAATCCAGGTCCCTAACTTAAAAGTTATACATTCCTTGCTCTGAGAATCGGTATAATGGGAGTTGTCACATATCTATGGTCGTGAAAAGTCCCGGATATTAACTATACAATTCGGCTCCACCAGCTATAAATAAGGACCTAACGCTTTACCTGTGAAGCCCAACTTTTCGTAGCTGTAAAGTGTCAATTTCGTTAGAATAAGGACCCAGTTTCCTGGTTAATAAAGTCCCACATTTTTGGTCATAGGTACCCAGTCTCCCGACCACAAATGTCTTAAACTTTTGGCTCTAAATGGCTTTAAGTGCTTGGCTGTAAGGTTTCATTTTTCTAGCTATGGCCGACTGTGATCAGCTTAGCCACTGGGCTCCTTCTTTCAGACCGTATTATCATACAGTGGGGCACATGGGTTTGAACCTTCCTTCCTTCATCCTTATCCTAGCTCTGTCTTGCCGTGCTCCCAGCAGCCTAGCTCTAACAAACTCCTCAGCTCCAAAAACGCATTCCATCAGTCAGTAATAATGAAAAGTTTTCCCCAGCCATCGTATTTGCCAAGTGAAGTGTTTCTAGTCATCAGGACCGAGGCTTATTGCCGCAGGGACTCGTATCCCTGTCGATGGCATTTAACATTCCTGGCTCTAAGAGGTCACATTCCTTAATACAAGTACCCAGACCCACGGCTTTAAAGTATCAGATTCCTAGTTGTAACGGGACAGATCCCTGGCTATGTGTAGTCCATATCTTTGCCTTTTTAGGGCCCATTAATAGTTTGAAAAATTCGCGATTTCATGCTAAAGGAATTCAGATCCCTGGGTGTATTCCTGTCTCCCAGGATAGAGATGGATAAGGTGACAGATCCACGAATACAAAGATTGAGATTCCAGGCTTCGAATACCCAGTGCACCGTTCGAGGCTTCAGTCACGGATGAACAGATGAGGAAAAATAATTCAGGAGTTTCGGAAGAACTGGAAATTCCTCCTTTCAAAAACTGGCAGATTTTAGCTGTGAGGAAGTCATGAAGGAATAGAGTTCCAAAGCTACATACTGTAGGGAAAGAAACAGATATCACAATGATCCATCCTTGAGTTGCCAGCAGCCACACATCAATCATGCGACGGAGTAGCTTGCCAGGTATTTCGTAGTCTAGGTAAAGGCGAGGGCACAAGGAAGCAGAAACCCAAGTGATATCTTACAGAAGAGGGGAAAGGCGAACCAACATTGCATCATAGGGCGGGTAGGTCATGTTTTAAGATCAGATTAGGAGAGGTGATAAGTCAAATTGCTTTGGACTCGACTCCATCTAGTAACTGTGTGGAAGCAAAACTTCTCCACTTGTCAGGGCAGTACTCCATACAAGCATGCATCAGTCCTTTGCATGACCGGAGCACCTGTTCAGAAGCGGAGAATTTACGGCAGCTGAACAGGACTACTTGTTTCTTTGAGTTACACTAAGCTATTTGTGTAACGCAGGTTTTCCAGGACAAGATATATGCGACAGTGATACCAAGTATGTGAGTTATTGAGGCATCTTAAGAGATGGAAGAGTTGTAATGAATTTTAGAAATTGGGTTAAAGAGGCAGTAAACTTGACCAGGTTGCGTTTGTCCCAGTGGGAAATCCTGTATCCGAGTTTACAGAGGAAGTTGTGACGAGACGAGACATGAGATCGAGCTAGAACAAACGCAGTGGATTTCAGGGAAGGGTAGGAATGCGGGTTTTGTGTCGGCATCGTATGAGTACGACTGGTTGGCCGTTGAAGAAGGAAAATCGTCGATAAAAAAAGGAGGAAGAGTGTAGGAAACAGGCCAGAACCATGAAGGACGCCGTCACTGATAAAGAAAGAGGAAGAGGTTGATCCATCGATAGTTGCGGAGACAGATCGGCCAGAGAGGAAGCTAGATAGGAAGATGACACCCCCCCCCCCCCAATGCCATAAGCTGCATGGTATATCACGGGCTACAACATAGGTTTATCCAGAGTCTCTCAGGGGTGATGACCAGACTTTTAGTAAGGTAGTAAAGGACATCCTCAGTGGATCTTGCCTTGCGAAAGCCATAAGGATGATCAGAGAAACGACTGTGATATTCTAGATCTTTAAGGAACTGGAAGATTTGGAAGGAGTTCAGACTATTTAGAAACGGCAAATGTCTGAGCAACAGGACGATAGTTTGGAAGGGTTAGAACGGTTACACCTTCTTTAGGATGGATTGTACCACTGGACTGTCACCGAGGAGAAACAGATTTGGTTTTTAAGCAGAAGCGGAACAGACAGGCTAGCACACACTCCCTCAAAGCACGAGGATGAATGCCATCTGATCCATACGCCTTTCTTGTGTCTAGAGAGAGAGAGAGAGAAAGTGCTTTTTTTTTTTTTTTTGCCTATACCAAAAGAGATTACAGGAAGGTGCACTGGATACATGTATCTATGTGTGTGTTGCTTTGTAAAGACCAAACACCCGAGGACTGACCGTTATGATACCTCCTCCTTCCCCTGGACAGCGAAGCTGGGCGTCGTCTTCACCCTTGCAGGATTCCCGCTTTTTATAACCTTTTTAACCTTTTAAGAATCAGATCTACTGACACCTAAGAAGATCATTTTAATTGTTTCTTTTCTTACCATGTATTCGTTCTTCCGAGATGGCCATAATTGGAGTATATATATATATATATATATATATATATATATATATATATATATATATATAGAGTGGAGGGAACAAAGAAAAGGGGGGGA
>JAYMFT010044791.1:0-15473 GCA_038088735.1 Panulirus argus | reverse complement strand
TCTTTACTCCTTTGTGTTGTATGCACACACACACACACACATATACACACACACACCAATCACAAGAGGAGGATGAACGCCTGGGTTGGGTTTGGACCGACTGCAGGACCCAAAAGTATGCGGACCCATCCTCCTGACGCGTGGTCAGCAGCGCTAACCACACCACCAATGGAGGCGCGTGCCAGTATTTGTGTGGGTGTGTGTGTGTCTACAAAAACACTAGAGTGTGTCAACGTACGTTTCTATACTGATGTAAAATAACGGACGAGATTTCCATAGAGTTAATTCAAATACATTTAAGAAAAGAGAACGGACCTTTGTACTCGCATTTACCTCCGTCCGTGGAAGACTAAAGACTTTATTTGACTCTCTCTCTCTCTCTCTCTCTGGACCAGCGACCATTCACCTCGGGTCGTCTGAGAGAAAAAAAGGTCAAATCCCGGCAAGCACCTTTGGATCCCGTTGACAGTTGCCAGTTGTGCAAATACGACCCAATTCGCTCTTTTTTTTTTTCCCCTCTTATGACCACCTGCACTCCGGCATTGAAATAATTCATCAAAGGTTTTCATATAAGCGTTTTAACCTGTCTTTGGACACCAACGACGGCAATAACCTGTTCTTATATAACTCTTCAAAATAAAGTCTTTTGAATTCAAACATGTTTTCTGAAACATTCGTTATGTTTCGTTGAAGATAATTAAAATATTTACGTAACTTTGTTCTACCTTCGTAGGTCGGCTCTCTTTTCGCTGACAAATTGCCTGAATAGGCAAGTTAGCCCTAAGATAAGCAGTACGTACGTATGTATGTATGTATGTATGTATGTACGCGTGTGTGTGTGTGTGTGCTTCTCATTTTCTTGTACGTTTGCTTGGGTTTGCGTGTGTGTGTCTAAGTTTGTTAGTGACTGCTATTTCTGTGTCGCTGGGAAGGGTCTGTACACTCTCGTGTGTTGCCTTGGTTGTTCGTCCGTGTGTCTAAAAGCGGACGCTCGCCCACCCGGGGAATAATCCGGGACCGGTCCCTGTTAAGCCGGGCAGGGCGCCTCCTTTCCCTCCAACTCCCTGGGCAAAATCCCAAACGTCAACATTTCTTTTTGTCGTGGGGGGAAAAAAAGAGACTGGAGATTGTTGCTTTCCATCTGTTACCCGAGAATTCTTCCCTCACTGTTAACGGTTTGAGGGCGAGGGGCGGGGGGTACGACACCTGAGCACGGAGGTACGACTATTGGGTACGGCTGCACGACCCCTTGAACACGGCAGTACCATCAATGAGCACGGCTGTAAGACCTCGGAACACGGCGGTACGACCATTGAGTACGGTTGTACGACCCCTTGAACACGGCAGTACGATCACTGAGCACGGTTGTAAGACCACGGAACATGGCGGTACGACCATCGAGTACGGTTGTACGACCTTTGAACACAGCGGTATGACCGTTGGGTACGGTTTTACGACCCCTGAACACGGCGGTACGACCATTGAGTACGGTTGCACTACCTCTGGATACGGCGATACGACCCGTAGGTTTGATGGCCTGGTCTTGAAAGGTCAGGTGTAAGTTCAGGCCATCATTCTCAAGGGTCGTACCTGCGTGCTCAGGGGTCGTACTGTCGTGCTGGAGGTGTGTACCCTCATGATAGAGGTTTAGAGAAAAGGCTTTGTCGTGCCGGGTCGTCATCACACCCAATTACCAGAAAATTGTTCCCACGTCATTAAAAGCAAGGGGGAAAAATTGGGGGATAAGTGATTTTTCTCCTTCAAAACATAATCAACAATTTTCCGTTGCTAGAGATTTAAGGGAGTTGGGGATTTCCGAGGGTTTTGTTGGAGAGTTTTTGGGAGGCAGTATTTACGCGTAGCGCTCATCGCAGGAAAATACTAGGTCGAGTTAGGTGTGAAGTGTTAGATGTTGGATGTGGAAAGTTTGTATATGTATGTGTGTGTGTATATATGTATGTGTGTGTACGTGTATATGTGCATATGTGTGTGGATGTTTGTGTATATGTGTGTATGTGTGTGTGCGTGTGTGTGTGCGTATGTGTCCTTGTACTGAATGACAGCAACACACACGGTGTGGGTGATGCAGAAAGAGAAGACATAAACCTGGGCAAGGGAGGGGAAACTGACAGCCACTGAAGTACTTAACCCACTGCCCCGTCATCAGCAAACCTTCCCGATGCCCTGCGAACTACATTACTGCCAGGGTCGTTAAGGCCGCCAGAGTCAAGTCATACCCACCAAGTCGAAGAAAATTCAGGATATCACTTTCTAGTGTGTGAGATGGTTCTTAGACCGTACACGTTATCACTTTATATATGGCTCCTCACGATGGATTAATAAAGATACAGAATATATATATATATATATATATATATATATATATATATATATATATATTCTTTATTATTATCGACGTAGATGGATGAAGAACAATTGGGAATGTCCTTACTGCGTTCTCAAAGTTGTTGAAAGTTAATCCAAAGTTAATGGAAACAAAGTACCGAATGCAAAGTTTAACAGCATGCATATATTGAATACATTTGTAAAACCTCTCCCCGTAACACACAAAAAGTAATCTTAAATGATTATTATAGATGCAAAGCTGCATCAAAACTCCACCTGTATGTAATTCGATGGGTCATATACACAGCGCGAGTGTACGCGGTCTTAGAATTTTCCAAAACCCTTGAAAAAGGTGTTTTAAGATTTTCCGGTTGGCATACGTAGCTCGACAATGACGGCAGTTTATACACACACACAAAAAAAAAAATGCATGCCAACCAACCAGCCCCAAACTCCTGCAACAGAGTTGTAAATACATTCTCCGGCGTCACACGTAAAGGGGCGGCAGGAACTCTCTCTCTCTCTCTCTCTCTCAGTACCAGTGAGCATCCGGCGCCGCCTGATGCCCTCCCAGTAAAAGAGAAAATGAGTAAAGTTTGCTCAGTCGGAAACCCAAAATGCATTTTCGATATGAGGCGAGACTTACTCCCGGGCCAGAGTCGGCCGGGGAGCGTCTGGTGATTTATGGCAACTCGTGCAGGCGTGTTGGGGGGGGAGCGGGGGGGGGGGCACTCTTTAACGTGCTCCGAATATTTTGGAATTTACGACAAATGGTTGACTGTGAATAACATCCAAATTTGAAATAGATAACAGAATGAACATATCAGGCGATCCTGGCCCCACGGAGAGACAGGCGTCTATAAAAGCAATTTTGATTGTAACGGACATGGCTTACTCGCGCGCGGGAAAATATGGAGGGTTTAATGTATCACAAAATGTGGAAAACTTCTCTTTGTAACTGGGACTAATATCATGGCTGATTTAATGACTCACGGTGAATTAGAGTCTTATTAAAGCTTGAAATTACTCCGGTTTGCCGAACGTATGTTTGTGTATTGGCTATGATTTAACTGTCGTGTGTTTATGGATTTTGTTGGAGTGTGTTGTCTGCCATGGCCTGTGTAAAGTTGCCAGTTTGTATCAATAAAAGTAATAATGATAATAATGATATTATTACTGTTATTATTATTATTATTATTATTATTATTATTATTATTATTATTACTTCTGTTATTATTATTAAGCCTGAGGTTGATAACTGTAAAGACACGGTAAAAACCGGTACTTTAACAACAGAACGAGTTGTCAAACAGTCTTTTTATACGTGTACATATTGCGAGTTATTTCTAAAGCTGATATTTGTTGGGACGAGTCTGTCCTCGTAATGGTATGTATGAGCTGGGTTGGCCTCTTCACGAAAGAAAGTAGAGACGAAGCCTGGAAAATTTGATGATGGTTCTCACGCGCTCCTTCCACTTGGTGGACTGGACAGCCTAGCTGGGACTGGGGCCCTAGCGTGACAGTAAAGAGGTTGGACAGGGTTGGAGGCGAGACAGATGTGCATAACTGCTGTCTTGGTTTGGATGACGGTAACGTGGTTGGCTGAGGTCCAACTCTGGAGGTTTTATCAAGGGTGTTTTCGAGAGCATTGTGGTCAGGAGAGCTGTTGCCAGCGCTGACGTCAGTGGCACAGCCGTCAGCATACGTACAACGAACAGGTGCATCCATCAGCACATCATCTATATAAGGGATGAAGAAACAGTAGAAACAGTCTGTTTATGTCCTGTGGAGCGCCACGGGTGAGGGACTTGAAGGTAGAGACGATCCCTCGGAAGCGAAAGGCCTAACGACGCGCACTGGGGAGGTCTGGAAGCCATGGAATGAGACATCCCTTCAAGCTTAGTACTGATGGCTGTGTTCATAATTGCTTTATGGTTCACTAGGTCTAAACTTTTAATGAAGTAAAGTGAAAACGCCAGGGGTCTTGTGTCTCTTCTGTACGTTGCGATAAAGTCTAGGAATCTGACGAGGCTGTGGGAGTCTGAGGAGGTCTTCATTATTACCAAACTGTTAAGGGTCCAAGGAACTTACAATGCATGGGTAAGATCGTGGTGATGGCAGTGGGTCGTAACTCACTCGAAGGATCGTGAGGTTATCAACGTGGACACTTGGGAGGCAATATGATATCCTCCAGTCAGTGAGGCAGCTTAACAGAACGAGACTGTAGATTGATGATGGACCAGACGGGTTTGGCTGGCTCAGGAAGGATCCCCTTGTACTGTTTCATGCAAGTCAGTGTAGTTGTGAATCGTCGTACCTTGAAACTATGTAACCGTCTGGAGTCTTCAGATTCTTGTAGTAAATAAGGTGCTGTTGGGGCCGAGGACCAGGTGGTGATAAGGTGGAATAGTCGCTGGCAGATGGTGGCGAATCGTTGATGACTTTTAGCTCCTCATTCACTGCAGAGGTGACTGGCACTGAGAAAGTAAGGAGTCTTGGTTGTTCATGCATCTAAGGTCTTTCAGTTATCCCCCCCTCTCCCCCTGCCACTAGCTGAAGTTGGACTGGTTCAGGTTCTGTAGTTGTGTGGGGTGGTAAGATCTCTTCGTAGACCGTATTCTGCAAGCTGCTTTGTTATACGGAGGGTCTCAGTAGAAGTTAAAAAAGTGTTCTTGTGATACATATGGAAGGTCCTGTCTCGTTGTTGCATTAGTCTCTTCATGCTGGGCGTTTGTGATGTTTCAGAATCGAATTACCCCATCGAGTTTCACCGTTATTCATGTTTAGTATCGCAGTCCGGGAATGCCGGACAGTTCTCTGTTTAAAGTAACGTATTGCCGAATCATTTACCAGCCCGTGGGTGCCGGCGGTCGTAAAACTGACACATAAGTGCTACAGCCGGTGGGAGATGCTGTTCACGAGGGTCAAGTACTGGTCAGTCAGTCAGCCATACCGATCAAAATAAGGTGTACAGACAGTGTTGCGACGATGTGTGTGGGGGGAAAGTCTACAACCTGTGGTAGGAATGGATGGTTTCTGTAAGTCCGTTGTGTGGGTTTCAGGAACATCCCCACACAATTCCTAACTCACCACACTGGTAACCTGATCAGCCCAGAGGTGCTGATGAGATGGGTCAGTAGAGCATCTATATGGAGGGAGCGGAATAGACAGACGATAACAGTACACATCTGTATAGATGGAGCGGAATGGATAATAACTACGTAGCAAGTGATGGAGGTAGTTTAACACGGGTGGGTGAGTGGGTGGCCAGTACTGTACGAACCAACATTATCTCCGCGCCCTCAGGAATTACCAGTACTTAAACGTGACGGACGTAAAGTTCCCTGAATGACGTAAGAGCTCCTACCTCCCCTCCAACACAACCAGTAGTGCATAGACGGGGGAATGGGTGTAAAAGCTTCCACACAGCATGTCTCAAGAATGACTTGCCGGGCCTTTTGATGGCGACAGTACCAGCCTTTTTAAGTGTCACCAGATCGTCAGTCTTGATATGGAGAGAGAGAGAGAGAGGTGACAGTCGATACCAGCAGCGTTGACTGGTCCGCACAACAGTCCAGTGAATTTTGAAAGTGTCGCGAAGGTTTGATGACGAGAGCGGGTTGGTTCGGCGCGCGCCTCGGGTAGCAGAGATGACTTTCGTGGTGACGTGCATGGCGACCTTTAACCTCCGACTGCTGACGCAGGAACAGACTTTGAAGACTTCAAAGTAACATGGTTACTCGGTGAACCATACCCGGGCTCCGGGTGGCGTAGGGCACAGTCAGAGGTCATTAGACTGTTGACGTGTGGTTGTGAACAGTGACGGTGATCCTTAGACGTGTGTGCTGGTGGCTCTGTCCACTGCCTCAGGCACTGTTGCCTGGCACTGTTCTCTTCCCTTACCATTTCAGTGGTCTGGTTGTTTCAGGTCTATTAGATCAGTAATTTTGTGTGTGTAATAACCTCTTTCTACTATACGGGAAGAGAATTCTACTCGTGATGCCCCATAATCTTCTTAAACTTTCACGGTCTTAAAAGTATTTTGAACTTCTGTATGCTGTCCACATTTCGCAGTTTCATCCTTCATTTTATTCCATTCGTTAAATACTTTTCTGTTACAGTGTACGTGTGCCATACGTTGTGTGGGTTTTTTTTTTTCGCCTGTAACTCTGCAATTACATTACTTGAAGTTATTAGAGCGTATGTGTAATTACCAATTTGTCATCACTCATTAGCAAGAAGTCACCCAATGTCCTCCTGATTATCTTTTCCAGTATCTTACATACCACACTCGTCAAAGAGACCAGTCTGTTGCTTAGCGCTCACGTACGCTCACCTTTCCTATTCCGTTTTCTATTATTCCCTTGGCACTTCGCGCCTCTCTCCAGCGACATCTTGGACAGTACTCCAAGCGGTGGTGTCTCCAGTCTATATGCACGCATCCTGAGCAGTTGTGGTGGATTTTCCTCGGTATCTCATTGCTCGTAAAAGACCGGCTCCCTGTCCCATCTCATCGATGTCGGGGCTATAAGTGTCTCCTACTGTGAAAACCCTTTTCCAATAGCCATTTAAAGGCTCACACATCCTCACTTCATCCCCTACAGCTCTTCCCTCTGAATCCCTCCGTCTGATTAGCTGGTCTTTAACTGGCAATTTACTCGTGATGAATTTTTGGAAAAGATTTGAATTTCGGATTTTCTCCTGCCTTGTCCATAATATTTTTTCTTGCAAAGTCTCTTTGTTTCTTCTTTCTGATCCTGGTATACCTCGTTCCTTGATTTCTTATATTTAACAAGTGCTGGCTGGCTGAGAAATGTGTATGTGTCTGTCTGTCTGTCTGTCTGTCTGTCTGTGTGCCATCGTTTGCATATTGCTAATACCAGTCATTAACATACCTCGTATGTGGACATTGCCATGTGTGTGTGTGTGTGTAAACCTTGATTTTCACTTTGTTCCACTTAATCCCTGGTTTAATTCTCGTCATCCACGGCCTCTATTTTGTGTTCCAAAATTTTAGTGCATTCTTTCTCCTACTGTAAGGTACATTCTCATACTGGTAAACACCATTATTGAAGAATAATATGGATTACCTTCCACATATCTATCATTAGGAGGTTACATATATACATAACAAACGTAGCGTAACTTTATTTATAATTATCCAAGGACATATTTCCAGGAAAGAGTCCTGGTGTTACCTAGGAAATATGAACTCCTTTAGAGAGAGTTCTTTGACGTGACTATATACTCACTCCCATTAATGCAGCCTTTCCAAAGGTGTCTTTTCACTTACGGTGTAACCCTCTTTCAGACGGAGTCCGGTAACGCCCAGTGTAACTGTCACCAGTAAGAATAATATATATTTATCGAGACTGAGTAGGACGCTGTTCCTAGCCATAACTGACCCCTTTTGAAGATTAATAAGTTTTCCGTAGAACACACCGTGTATTATTAGTCAATTTTTTCAAGAATATAAATAATCCTCTATTACAACGTATAGACAACGTATAGATCACCACATTATCCTAGGGTATGTTAGGTTAGGTTAGGTTAAGGATTAGTCAGGTTATGGGTACAAACCTAAATTAGCCTAGCCTAGAATAGAAAGAAAAAACGTTTTTGGTAAGTCAAATCTTGAGGTGATCTACATATGATGCTATTTCTAAATGCTTCAGTAAAAATATAATAGTGTGGGGGTGAAATATATAACTTCTCGGCTTTATTTAGAAAGCTGCGTAGGAAATCGACTTTTCAAGGAAGATGAAACGGGTTAAAGTTAGAAATCTCATATCTAAACACAGAGCAAAAAATGTTGCATTTCTTATATTTTTAGATACCCAGTCTATCGAAAGCAATTATTCCAAGGACTACTTTTATGCTTCTGGAGAACGGAATAGAGTTAAAAATGTAGCTAAAATACCTGTTCAAGAAACAGTTTTTTAGTGACCTAAGTTTATATTTATTATTTCATATACCACAGAGAAACACATGATAGACGATTACTCATCGTTTGTTGCAATTGTTTCTTGTGGTATTATATTGAATAGTTCACATAGTAGGTTCCTTCCAATTTCCTCTCTACAAGATATCTGATATTTTTACACAGTGAATTTATCAGCAAAACCACAGGCACTGGAAACTGTTATCTAATGATCATCTTTTGATGTTACGTAATAATGTGAGACCCATTGATCTTCACACCTACATTACTGCAGAGAAAAAAATAAACTCGTATTAGGGTCCCTGAAAGACAGTCTTTCATCCGAAACACAAGCGAAACGAGCGAGTCTTTCCTTGCTATCAAATTTATGACAGCCATAGGAAGCCAGTGTTGTCGTCTGCGATTCAGTTAATAGGCTATTTCTTTCCTTTTTAGGAGGCTTGTTGGGAAAATTACAGACTTCATAATAAAAGGATTCCGTGTATTGTACGGTTTAGGCAGTGTTTTTCCTGCTTCTCTTACGAAGAGGAGAACGGAACTACTAAAGTTCTCCCTACGTTGCTGCCGAGATTAGAGTTGCATACTTGAGACCTAACCTAACCTCATCTCAAAATCCAGTGATGCATTCGGAAAATTATTTCGAGGAGAGTTTAAAGAGAGAGATCTCAGTACATGACTTACTACGTCAGAGAACATCAAACACAGGTATAATTAGTCATCAAACACAGGTACTATGTTTAATTTACTAGTATATGGTATAATTGATTCACTAGTATATGGTTATATCACAACAAGAAGGTATTAATATAACCTACCGCTCGTAAATCTCAATTAATTATAGATCCCTGTTAATAGATGATGATGTTTACACACCTCAACTCCACCACAGAGCCTAATCAAACAGCCCAAACATGATTGGCTTGCTTTGATGTTAACTCAACCGGTGTTTGGTAACATGAATAGTCGATAAATAAACTTCAGTTATCAACTGTACGTCAAATGTGTTTAGTTAAAAGCTTCATTGAAAGGAACGTTGTAATTCCATTACACCTTTTTCTGTAAAGCAACAAAATTGTAATTTTCTGGCGTATGTGTTGAATTCCTTAAATAAGATTTTTCCCTTTGTTACTGCTGACGTTAAGGAATAGTGATGACCTTTAACGCCTGCAAATATGTGAGAATATAATCTGTTCGATATATTATTTATATGCTCGGAACGTCAGAAATAATCATTTATCATTTTTACCAGAAACCGACCGGAAATATTTAAGCTTGTGAAAAATGCAATTGTGTTTAAACTTTTGACCGATATAAATCAGCGTTGAATGTCGTATATTGAAGGTGTGAAATTTTTAAACAGTATCAGACTGCCGTCTGGTTGTGATTATTCCATTGTTCTCCACGATGACATTTTTCGTTCTCTTATATAAATTTTCTGAATAGATGAGCATTACTAGGAGTTCAAACCAACATTATATTACAACTGAAAAAAAAAAAAACATTTTGTTCCCAGCTGAACCGCTCCATCAGTGCACATGTCTTCAGTACGCACAGTTAAATTGGCTTGAAACACTGTATTTTATACATATAGAATAAGTCATACGTACAGAGTCTATATGGCCCTTACTTGTAGGTATTAAGGATTTCCTGGTTGGTGGATGTCTCTTGACGTCAGCAATGTTAATGGCCCAAGCAGCTGATTGACCTCAGGCCTTAACAAACCACCCAACCAACTTCTATGTGCTGGCTGTGTACGTGGTTAGCAGGGCCCCTGAGAGGAATTTTATCAGGGGGGTACAAAGCTTCTTTCGGGCCCCCTTCCTTCCCTCCTTCCCTCCTTCATCAGTCGTCCTGTTTTAATTCACTACGGTTTAATGCGATGAGCTGTAAGGCCAAAAAGGGTATGGAAGATGAGAGAGAGTCAGGAGTGGAATGGTGCGCTCTGTTGATTTCCTGAGATCCCAGGAAATTCCCAGGCCCCCCTTTTGGACCCCCCGAGCCCGGGCACGATGTACCCTCTGCACCCACCTCTCAGAGGCCCTGGAACTTAGATGATCCCATTTACGAAAGACCCGGTATTTTCAGTCCCTGGAGGATGATAGACCCTGATGGCGAGTCAGACACAAGTCGTGAAGCAGTCGCCAAAGTTGTGAGGAGTCATTCATATGAACTTTTTATCAGATCCGAAAGTTTTTTTCTTTTTATTCCAAGAATGAGATGGGTCTTCGAAGGAAGAGATTTTCCGTGAGACAAAAGTAAAATCCGAACTTCTTTGGTTATCTACCAGGTAAATGAGAATATGTGGAAGTATCACGCACGGACCTCAACATGTAACAACCACATGACTGGCCAATTACCAATTACTAATGGGTCTACAGCAGTGCCAGGGGAGATTGCCCCAGTATGTTTGTTTACTGTACGACAGATAGTTAGAAGTTCAACTTCAGGCAAAAGAAAATGAATGTGTATGGTAAATATTTGATTTTTATATTTTTGTTTTTGTTATTTCCCATACCCATTCGTGTCAGTTCAGATGCATGTCGAGTCTCTGGTTCAACATCCCTTTGGAAGGTCAGTAGTCGGTCGCTGCCTAGCCTTACTTGCCACCGCGACTTCCAGTAGAAAATAATAGCAAGTGTTGGGGGGGAAAAGAATGGCTGGCTAGGCTGCAGTGTGCTTAACTTATTGCACATGTGCGCGACCAGACTCCATCAGGGGCGTTCGAAACGGCGTCCAGACACGCGAGGCAGCTGGAGATAAAGGATAATTTGGAAGCATTTTGGATTTTTTTTTTTTTTACACCACATACTTTTATGGATTTTTCGATTTTATCATTAGAAAAATTTCGATGCATTATCGAGGTTCATGTAAAGGAAACAATTTCTTTTTTTTTTTCTATGAGCGAAAATAAGGTTCTTAAAACAATGGAAATTTTCAACCAAGGACAGCAGGAATCGGTTGGGAAGACGAGCTCTTACCCTGTGTCTACATTTTGTTCCTAAAAAGTTTGAGGACGATAACTCAAAACTGTTATTATGAGTCAATTTTTTTTTCCACCTTTTCCGAAATCTGTCGTTAGTCCCTCACTGCTCACTACATTTTTACTATGCTTCGCTGTAGATTTCGGAATTTTATAATCTTTACTGTCAGACTTCCAGAATATGAAATCAATTCTATAAAAATCTATATTGGGCGAGGCCAT
The DNA here is from genome assembly GCA_038088735.1 of Panulirus argus. Taxonomy (NCBI): domain Eukaryota; kingdom Metazoa; phylum Arthropoda; class Malacostraca; order Decapoda; family Palinuridae; genus Panulirus; species Panulirus argus. The sequence continues at coordinate 3,984 of JAYMFT010044791.1, read as the reverse complement.
CATCCCCTTTGTGCTTGCCTGTCCTCAAGCACCGCCCCCTCTCTCTCTCTCTCTCTCTCTCTCTCTCTCTCTCTCTCTCTCTCTCTCTCAAGAATGTGAATCATTCTTTTGGAGAGGGCTAACCAATATCCAGGTTGCTCTCGTTCAACCTTTTTCAATTTCTCGGCAGTCACCTTCCATCGTGATCGGTCTTCTAAAGAATTTTTGTAATGCACATAATCAAGTGGAATATGTTGCACAGTGGTTTATATGTTCTTCTGATATATCTATGGGTATATAAAAGGTACGGAATTCGTTGTGACAGACGCGCCGTCATCGTTAAAAATAGAGAAACTTAACAATTTTCATAAGTTTTATTTTTATCACGGGAGTTGGGGGTGACTGAGGTAGTCTGTGTTCGATTGGTCGGTGGCCGAGTCCCCTGGATTGGAGCAAGGTCAGGTCAATTGGTCTGGCTGTTTCAACCTCTCATTTTCCCGGTAACTCATTTATTTATTTTTTCTCTGTTTTTATTCATGGATTGATTTACTTATAGAAGATTAGTTGCTGCAGCCACTACTGCCAACAAACATATGATTTCCATGAAGAGTATTATTTTCTTCTTTACGTGAACATTCATTTCATGAATTGCTAAATGATCATAGTATTTAGTGCAAGTATTCTTTATATTGATGTCCCATTCGGCCTGCACAGTTAAGCGGAATCGAACTAAACAGCCACCGTGGTTCGTGCCTCGCAACTGCAAAAGACTTTGCAGCGTGTAAATCGACTTGACAATTTCCACGTGGGGTCCTGTTGGTGGCCAGAATAACATTCTCTAGAGGCCCCGCCATCAGTAATCAATATTCCAAGGACGGGCGCCAGCCAGACCTGGATAAACGCTGGGACGTTGGACGTGATTTCTATTTGTGGATCACGGAAAGAGAGTTTTTACGATCGTATTGCCACCGTCTCTTAACTCTGTGTATATGTACCATGTCTGTATTCTTATGTGTTCACACACACACACACACACACATACACACACACACACACACACACACACCAACAGCGTCTCGCCATTTGAACTAAGGAATGTCTATACCATCTTCATTCTACCACGTAAGCTCACCTACGCCTCCCCCCCAGCCTAGTCCTCCTTACTAACAGCCACACAGAGGGACCAGCTGGAAGTAGTGCAGACAACAGCATTGCAGAATCATCTTGGACCCGTGATACACCACCTACCAAGAGGCCTTCCTCGTCTTGCTTAACTTGTCCACCTTCTCCGACCAACACCGGCAATTTTTATCATTATTTTATTGTTGTTATAATAATCATTATCATTCAGTCTACTACTTCGCCAGTAACGTTGTTACACCACGAAATCCCATGTCTGTATGCTGTCTGTAAAGGTTTGACAGTATGTCCGTACGTCTGTCTGTTCGACGCTTTTGTACGTATATCCACTCGCTAAAGCGTGAAATTTACCGGTATCGTCTTTAGGCAGAGTTTACACACGGAGCGCCATACGAAAGCAGTTTCCTGTTATCTTTCCACCCGGCAAGCACGACCCATTCACTCGCAAATGCCCATTGACAAATAACAGAGACATAGAATAGAAATAGAATAAAAAGAATTCTAGAATATAAATAAAAAAGATTCGCATTTTAGGAAGAATAATACGAGTAATTCCCAACTTAGTAAAAAAAACAGCCTAGCCTAGGTGAGGAAAAGTGTTAAAATCTAATTAACTAAAGTAGAAACAACAAATAGCAACTTTGTTACTTGAATAGGCCAAATAGAGAAAAAAAAAAATCGTGAAGAAAAAGTGTATAAAAGACCCTTTTGGCTAGCTGTCTGGCTGGGTGGAAGGTTCTCGTGTCAAGTGCATCTGTGGCCGCAGGGGAGAAGCGAAGAAAAAGAAAATAATTAAGTCAAGCCTGAGACACATTGTCAGCTGACGTGCTTGTGTATTGTTGACAACTAGGGTATGTATTATTCTCTTTTTTATTTTTTTCTGATGTTTTGCGTGACGCTGTTCATTTGTGTTGGATTTAAGTGGGTGGAGCTGATGTTTGTATTACTTGACAACTGTTGTGTTGAACGTGCAGTTATATGTATTGTTGAATATACCTTAAAGCCATTTTTTTTTTGTATTTTGCTTATTCCTGTTTTGTATGACATGCAGTGAGTGTTTGAGTTGCGATATTCGTATCTGAGTATTGAATTTCTATTGTGTTCGGTGTGTGGGGGTAAATACGGATATGAGTTTCAGTGCATCGTCCGTCAATTTGTGTTGCGTGTGTGTGTCATGAATAATGGTGTTGCTCTTTTGTGTTTCGTGATGGACATGTGGCGAATGAGTTGTGTTGTTTGTGATATTTGATGAGTATTTGTTTTACTTGTCTGTTTGTATTTGTTTGATGTACAATGTGCTAGTTTTTCATCTCTTTTTTTTTTATCAGGATTTTGAAGAATCATAGTTCTGACAAGTCTGAGTCCCTCACAACACTTATTCCTCACAGTACTGATGACCTCGCAACACTCACGCCCTCACAACACTGAGACCTTTTCAAAACTAAGGCCCTCACACCACTGACATCCTGACAACATTGACACAAAACTGTAACCCTCTCACAGCACCTGAGACCTCCACATAATTTTCGGCACTCACAACACTGAGGCCCTCAGATATTGGAGCTCTCTCTCTCACAACACTCAGGCCATCACAATGATGAGTCCCTCACAAAATTGAGACCCCTCACAACACCATGACTCTTACAGCAACTGAAGCCCTCACTAAACTGAGACCCTCATAAACCCGAGGACCCCACAACACTGAAGTCCTCTTCATGCTGAGGGCCCTCACAACATTAAGACGCTCACAATACTGAAGCCTTTACATCAGAGAGACCTTCGCAACACTGAGGCCCTCACAACACTGAGAGCCTCACAACACTGAGGGCCTCACAACACAGACCCTTTACAACAATGAGATGCTCAAAACACTGAGGCCCCGACAACACTGAGACCTTCACAACACTTGAGACCCTCACGATACGGAGGCCATCATTGGTTGTGTTTTTTAGTGTTGTGGTGTTGTGGTAGATACTGTTGTGGCGGTGACTCGACTAGAAGCCAGATGGTGTTGTCCTTTAAGAGACGACAGCTGTTGTGTTGTGGTGGGCATTAACGGAGTGGTGATTTTAGTTATTATTGTGGTAGTTGACTGCCGCTATACGAAGTACGGCGTATGAAGATGGTCTTGCAGAGAAGCGATGAAAGTCGACCAGAGGCATCTAGTGACGGGATCACGTCATTTGGATTTCATCCCCTGATTGTTCAGGTGTTGAGGAGTCAGGTGTTTTGCTCGTAAACTAACACACATAAGTAGTAGCCGTTTTCTGTATGTGAAGCAAAGAAAAAGATATTTCTTAACGCCTCCTCTCTCTCTCTCTCTCTCTCTCTCCTTCCGTCCAGAATTTGTAAATTGAAATCCCGTCTCGATAAATTCCCCGTCGCACCATTCCAATTTTTTTTTTTCCCTCCCTCTCTCCATCCTGGGATATATATTGCATCAGTTTCAGTAAGTAAGGAAAGTGGCGAGAGATCCCTTTACCATCTTCCATAACACCTCCTCCCCCTCAACACACCCCACCACCCCAGGCTACCAGTCTATGACAGGGGAGCCTTTATCCCTCCCCTGCAACAGACTCCACCAGCCTTGTTTTATAACAATGTTGATAGAGGGGAAAAAAAAGTTTGTTGACGTTTATTACGCGAATTTACGTCGAGAAGTGTTACAGCGTTACATTGTTACTCTCCAGAATTTTTAGATAAATTTTAGATTAATAAATATAATGTTCAGATTGTTTTGGTTAGATATTTTGGGGGGATACAATATTAATTTTACATAAAACAAGAAACTTCTCATTCATTCGACAAGAAATATATATATATATATATATATATATATATATATAAAGCCATCTTTACGAACAA
>JAYMFT010044780.1:0-15473 GCA_038088735.1 Panulirus argus | reverse complement strand
TATATATATATATATATATATATATATATATATATATATATATATATATATATATATATATATATAATTTTTTTTTATGTTGAAGGCTCCAGTCAAGAATTTTGTTGAAGAGAATCAAAATCAACTTCTCAACTGAAAAGCCTGATGAGAAACATATGAGATCCAACGAGAGATCAATTACAGATAGAATTTGACAAAAAATTGTAGTGTTGAACTCAAAATATTACTTAGATATTTTTGCCTGACTATTTAATAGTTTACAAAATCAATGCTGTAGTAGTTATTTTCAATATAGAAACCGACAGATGAAGTCGGTTCGAGACAGAGGTTGGTTGGGGGGCGGGGGGGGACCTAATGGGCAACCGGTGACGTCACACGACCCAGATCTCATCTGATCCTCCGGCTCCCAGCGCGAGCGGTCACCAGGCGACAGCCATAGTAACACCTTGAGTAAAAGCCGTTGGGTCTTAACCAGAGCTTTTCCCACAAGCCTACTGAGAAAGACGTCTCCTATGGCAAGATCAGACACGGCTTGATTTGGGTTAGATTACGTTAGATAAGCTTAAGTTTAGTTACGTAAGGTTAGGACAGACAGGTTAACTTTAAAAGTAGACTTGAGTAATTCTCAGTCCTTTATCCAAGTACAGATTGCTGGGCATTATTAAGAGAGGTTCAATTATGTTATGCAAGATGGTTGAGGGTAAGGTTAAATCTTGATTCCGGTTGGCTTGTTGTTGAAAGGCTCGCTTAGATATTCAGCTAAACTACGTTATTCAAGGCTACTAAAGGCTAGGATAGGAACCCTATGGTACGTTACTCAAGATAATAAAGGCTAGGATAGGAACCCTATGGTACGTTATTCAAGGTTAGTAAGGCTAGGATAGGAACCCTATGGTACGTTATTCAAGGTAATAAAGGCTAGGACAGGAACCCTATGGTACGTTATTCAAGGTTAAAGCTTGGTTGTGTCAAGAGGGTCAAGCTAGGCTGTGCTAGGAAGGTTATTTGACTGGGCTGGGTAGGTACCTGGGCTAGGTTACTCAGAGTTAGTGCCCGTTATGATCGTAGCTGGAGGCGGTGTGGAGGCAGCACTGTAATGTTCCTCTGCAGGAAGGGCCGTAATCCGCCTTCCCCTACGCCCTCACAACACCATTTAGCTGCCGTTGCTCACAAGAAAACCCTCGGATACATCACCCTACACCTGTAAGGATTCTCAATGCAAGTTCCAATACGCCCTACGGAACCAAATGAGAGAAAATGTGTTGGAAACCATACAAGATAACCTGAGAATAAATATATATACTGTTTATGGGGAAATAAAGTCCACGGCAGCACACCCAAAGTTATAACTTGTGCTTATGGGTCGTAACGTGGTGCTTTGTGTGTGTGTGTGGGTGTGTGTGGGATGGGGGGGTCGGTCGATTAGAAGAGTAAAAATAACACTAAACGATAAGGTTATATAGAACAGAAATTCATAAAAGTACAGGTAAACTGGTGTTCTGCAGTTCCTGTGAAAGAATTTCAAAATTACCAGGAAAGCACCAAAATCAAGAGACAACAGACTATTCCACATAATAAAGTAGATCTTTTAACGGTTGGTCTGGCCTGTTTCTCGACAGGGCTAGCGAACTATGACATGACTCCATAGAGGCGGTTCGCAGACCAGAAGTCAGTTTATACGTAAGTACACGTACAGACTACACGGGGGACATTAAACCTGCAGTATACATGCGATTTGAAACTGTTACTAATATTAAGACGGGCAGTGGTTGATGGTGGGGACCCATCATGTAGTTAGGAAAAACACCATTAAACACACACGTACATTCTCTCTTTTACACCAGCCTTGTCATCTACGAACCATCAAAAAAGGCTCCCTCTGTCACCAACGGAATCCAAGAGCCGATTCAGTTCCCATGGGCACTGGCGCTTAGCCCGCAAAAGCGTCCTCGCGGCTTTAATTATGACTACTGACATTATAGACGCTGACCAACAAGCACGCAGCACTGGCAGAGGGTCACGTTCCATTGAAAATAATGCGCTAAGTCTTCGTCCATCTGGCACAATGTAAAGTGGTCGTCGTACAAGCAATTCTGCAAATGGCAACACTCGAGAAACGTTATCGTTTCTAAGGTTATCTCATCCTTTATCAAATCACCGTAAACAAGCTTGGTTTTTGTATACAAGATTATCGTACATAAGTTCATACACACACACACACACACATCGTACGCAATACCATCCTGCACACGATTAAATGATGATAATTAAAGGAAGACTTTCGAAATAAAAGTGAATCTTTATTCTGGGCCACATTATCCTCCGCAAGGTCTGTAATACACACTACGGCTGAACTGTGCGTGACAAGTTATCACAAACAAGGTTACTGCACACTGCTATCGTACATAGGCTCACTGTATGAATTAAACCATTATGAGTTACCGAATATGAAGGTGTCTTGCAAGTTTATATTTTCTTAAACACGGTGTAATTATAGCTTCGTAGAACTTGTATTGAATAACGTTGTTTACGCACACAAACATAAAGGAGATTAAGTTAGTGTACATTAGGTTCGGATCATCCTACACCCTAAGTTGCCAGGCATAACATTAACATTTACATTACTGATATACAGATGGTTAAAATGTAGATAATTTATCGTACAAGAGATCAAAGTGCGACTCTCTCGAGGGCTTAACGTGTATCAGCTTATCATACAGAAGGTTGAAGTTACCTTGAAAAAAAGAGTTAAACAACGTACAGATAAAGTTACCGTAGTTAGTCTTAATTTACAGTTCTACCAGAAATATACTCAATTCTGAAGATGTTATCTAGACACTGACATTACCGTACTATTACCGGTGAATGCTATAAAACTGAGTTGAAGTATTTACTGGGTTAGATTACTGTGCTTCAATGCCAAGATAACAACTCTGATATTCTTCATCCAAGCACAAGAAAAGCTTCGAGAGGATCCGAGCTAGACGTTGTTCGTCCAAGAAAACGGGATACTCTAAGCGTCCCACGGCGGGTAGAGGAGGGTGATCGGGCGGCCATATTGATTCAGGATAACCTCAGCCACCCAGAACGACCTTCACTACAAGGCCGCTCCCACCCCAACCCATCCCTTCCACCCACCCACACAGTATCTCTCAGCCACACAGCCTTATCTTAGGCAAACCCGTGTCGTAGATTCTCCGTCTCTCTCGCTCTGGGGGACGGGCAGATCACGCCCCAGAAGAATGGCAGAGAACACAGGGAAACTCCAGAGATCTTGGAGAAGGTCTGCCCAAGCTTCCCTGAAGGAGAAAGACCGTATGGGAGACACAACTTTACCAGGGGGAAGATGACAGTGACTCAGTGTGGGGCGTATCTCTCGGGGCGAGACCTCTCACATCTAAAGGAGATGGTGTTTTGCTATTCTGAGGTGGGTACCAGCGTCTCCGGGATGCAAAACTTAAGATCTGGGGAAAATGGTAATGCTACTGTATGTATTGCAAGAATTTCACAGGGGTGACCTCCCCCCCCCCAAGAAACCCCAGGAGATCCTCTCAGTCGATGATTCCTTAGGTCTGGGGAAAGTGGTTGTTAATGCCTGTGGGGCTGAGCCTCTCTGGAGTGACCCTATAGATAAGGGATCAGACATCACCACCATACAGCGAAGGAACCCCCGGTGAAGGGCTGAAGATAACGTACACAAGAGCTGTAGCGAGGCTGTCATTGCCTGAACACCAAATGGACTTAACTGTTAGTTGTATAATACACGGGGGCAACTGGATAATACACCCGTAACGGGGGTAACTATGACGCACCCGTAACGAGGGGTATCTGTATAATACACCCGTAACGCGGGCAACCACAATGCGCAGGTAACTTAAATAAGAGTCGGGACCCAGATTAACAATTAGTAACGGGGTCAGTGCTATTCCTGACGATCAATAAGATCTCACACTCGGTCTAAGACAATCACTCTACCTAATTCCAGACACGAACGCCAGAAGAGAAAGTGTGGACATACAAGTGTTAAAGTTGCAAAAGTTTTGTGATGGCTGAGCAAGTATGAAGCCCCATGAGTGTAGAAATGCTTCCCCTCCCCCTCCTCAACCAGGACAGGTCAGTAATTACCTAATTACATACGCTAGACGGTTGTAAAGACAGAATATGGGGTCACCCCCACACACAGACATGCTAGGCAGTGGTCTGGCTGAACTCCATCACGTACGAGACCAGTGTGTCCTTCTCTCCCCCCCCCCCGCCACCCCACCCCATTATATTCCCATCCCCATCACCACAACCACTCTCCATCACCCCAAAACCTTTATATCACCCAAGTCTCTTCCCCCCCTTCCCTCGCCACATCCTACCCTCTGCTTTACTATCCTGTCTCTACCATATATAAGATTATGACCTCAGGACACCACTAATGTCTTCCAGAAGATAACCTGGTCATGGACAATCAGGTCCCCTGTTAAATGTCCGTCCCATGTATGAGTAGCTCACTATCAGATTATATAACAGACTCAGAGAAACACAATAACAACGCCAAAACAGCAAATTACATCGCCCAGGTTGTGTTGCTATGCCGTAATAGTGAGGGATGTGAGCAGAGTACAGCTGTTGCTGTGCCCTTGTAGTGAGGTATAACTGAAGAGAACGTTGCCATGCCGTTATAATGTGGTCAGTGTAACCAGAGACACGTTGCCATGCTGTTCTAGTGCAGTAGGTGGTGGCAAAATACGCTGTTCTGGTACAGTAGGTGGTGGAAGAACATGTTATGCTGTTCTGGCGCAGTAGGGGTGGCAGGACCCGTTGCCATGTCGAGGGAAGTTACACATCCAGCGTTGCCAGATGTGCATTTTCTGGCCTTTGCGTACAACCATTTACACTCATAGACTCCCTGTAGATCTGTTTTGTAAAATTCAATATATATATATATATATATATATATATATATATATATATATATATATATATATTCTGTAACTGTAATGGGTATATTATATATACTTCCCCATGAATATATCCTTTAAATACTCTGGTGGATCTATTCTGCAAACTTTAATTAATTCCCGAATTTAAACCATAAGAATTTTTATAGTCAATATCTAGGCATGGTTAAACGCAGTTCCAAATCATAATCAGCTTTCCAATAACTTGCCCTAAATTAAATTGAGTTCGTCTAAATTTAAAATTTGCATCTTCCTCACTTTCGCTCTTAACAGCAGCAACCATTGGGAAGCCATTCATTCTGCAACCCACGTATCTCCCCATCCATCATCCTCCTTACAGCCTCCTAGCCTCGAAGTTCATCAGTTCAACATCTGTGTAGACCGACGGCCTACATGTCCATCAGGAGAGTCATTAAGTTTGACACGATCCGCTTCAGTTAAGATCGTGAAAGTGACTGACTATAAGGCTGTAGGACCGTTAGACTGTACGATGAATACGACGATCATTAGGCTCTTGGTCCACAAAGCTGAAAGCTTGAAGCCACGGTATCTCTGCACCCGACCCCAGATCTCCGCTACTGTACCCGCCCGCCTCCGTACCCACCTAATTCACTATGGCCATCGACCTGGGAATATTTATTCAGGATTTATTCAATGCTGTGAAAAATATGAAACTATCAATACCAGAGTGTGATTCCCCGAGGAATTATTCATTTGCCTTCAACAATTTTCTCAGAACGGCCGACCGTTACACACTCCAACATCGCAAAAACTTGATAACATTAAATTTTCACACTTTTCGAAATGGCTCGTATGAGAAATGTCGCTGTGGGCTTCGTACGCGGATCATACAACGGCTAACGACACAACAAACACCACGTATGGATCGCACAATGACCTTAAATAAAAGTGGGTCTTGCATTCCTGTGAATATTTCGGGATCGACGCGACCCAAACAAAGGAGCTGTGACGCCACAGGAGCTGACATTTCACAATCAGTTAATCCACGCGTCATGCAGCGAGTGAAATTACATTTACGATAATGATCATATTCCATACTCAGATTATTTAATTCTAACTTTCTGGTTGTATAAACAAAAATAATCAGGCAGAAACGAATGCACGTACGTAGGCATACGCATGTGCTTTCCAATACCATTCTAAATAGTCAGATCATAAATATCCAACAAAGTTAAGTACATACTTTGTGATTAAACATTAAAATCCAAACTAGTACACGATGCTGCTTGACTAAGGGCACAGCGGCACTAAAACCGGATCGGTGCTTCGGTGTGATTATAATTCCGCTCCCTGTTAGTCAGGGTTGGCACCTGCAGGACACAAGAGTACCCGCTGATTTTATATCTTTGTAGCGAAAGATCTTCCCACACGAGGAGACCCATGCCACCAGCCCCCAATAGCCTGAGCTATGCATCTCCTCGTTAAAAGTTTTATTACCTAGGAGAAAAGGTTATTCTCTCTCTCTCTCTCTCTCTCTCTCTCTCTCTCTCCAAGGACGACGTGTCCCTTGGACTCTAACGTCGAGTGCTGTGCCTTTCAATCCACCATGAATATTTAAAAACATGAACCAGGTAGCATAAAACGTGACACGCGGATCAAGAATAAAAGTTATGTAAAAAAAAAATAAAAAGACTTTACTAAGACAATTCTTCAAATAACTACGCGGTCCTTGAGCGAGTTCAAACTCGTCTGCGAACAAAGGGAACGGGGACCTCCTTCACAATGCTGAACGCGACCAGAATGCTTTCGTGTGCCGGGCACGAGCGGTGTTGTCATGACGGGCCCGGGCGCCCACCTAACCCACCTTCCCTCTCTCTATCAACAACCGCGGTTTAACCTCCTTACATTACCTTGCTCTCCCTCTTGTATGATTTTCAAGCCAGCTAATACTGCACACAAATATTCAAATACCAACCATCCACGACACCTTAGGCCAACATATTGTACATCATTACTAAAGAATGATTGATAAAGAGGATATGTGTGTAAGAAGTGGAGGGAACAAGATCTGGAACACCAAACTGGAAACAGAAGGATGAAGTGCAAAAGGTTCCGAGCGATCGGGGTGAAAGGCGTGCATGGGAGAGAGTGAACTGGAACGATGTGGTATACTGGGATCGACGTGCCGTCACAGGACTGAACCATGTACTTGCAGCGTCCGGGGTAAACCATGGTAAGGTCTGTCCAGCCGCCAAGCGGAACCAGAAAAATTCTTCCCGCAGAAAACGGGTAGCTTCAACAATAATACTCTGAACACGTTCCTCCCCTTCTTCTTGTGACCTCTGACCCCACCAGCATCTGACCAGTGAACTCGTCCGTTTGAAAAAAAAATAAAAAATAGTCAGAACTGACAAGTAATCGATGGACAAATTAAGAAGGCGATAATCTATCGAGCTGCATAAGTTTAATACATTCGGTTTTCAATGAAGTGTCAACAATGAACACATTCACTCCCGTCCGCACTACTGCCTCCGTACAGTATAGCCGCTTTGCCCCGCTCAGTCCCGCTCTCCTCTCTGAAAAAGGAAATCTATCCTTGAGAGGTGACGGGTATGTGGTACGCAGGGTACACCGGGTACACCAGAGGCAGTACCGTAAGCACGGCTGCCTAATTATAAAGAGCACCATCCTCCCCGGGTGATTCACGCACTCGTGTTCAACTTCAGGGTGCTCGCGGTCCCGTCAAGGATAAATGAGAACCACTGCCAGTCAGTCCAACCACTAAATGGTCTTTGAGCTCATTAGTCCAGCCTCTGGCTGGTTCCTTAGGAGGTTTGGTTAAGTTAGGACCATTCTCGCTGCAAAACCAATGGACTACAGGACCATCAGGTTCTAGAACCGTCGAGCTGTAGTTTCACGGTGATCAATGGATCCAGCGTCGAAGTGACAGGCACGGACCGTGATCAGACAACGCCAGTTCATGTATCCCAACTTAAACCGTAACAGAAACGCCTAGCCCATGATCCATCCAACAAATTAGGATGAGTCTTAATTGAAACCGAAAAACCGTACTGAGTTTTAATGAATACACAGTGGTTCTGATTATCTCACAAAGCTACAGATGATTACGTGCCAACATATCTAACGTCATTAACATGGCGCGAGAGTTAGGCCTGCCTCGGGTGTGCATACATAACACGGTTAATTCTGGAGTGACCTTCGTGCCTCGCGGTTCACCAGGGAGTCTTTCTGGGAACCGCATACATTAATTGAATTCCCAGAACCACACTGGTATTTGACAAACTGGCCATCACATACGTATATGTCATTTTTGAAGTAAACGGAAACAAAGTTCAGGGGAAGGCGCAGGAAAACAAGGTTCTGGGAACCCCACATATAAGCAAGGTTCTGGTAACTCCTACATGCATACAAAGTTCTGGGAAAAACGAGCGTTTAGGAACTCAACATGCAAATAAGGGTCTAGGAAACATGGTTTTGGGACTCTCCCCATACATACAAAGGTCAGGGAACTCCACGTGTACACGAGGATTTGGAAAATAATGAAAGGAAAGGTATTTCACTAGAGTACAAATATTTGCGAAGCCATTATGTGGCGATGACACCCCAGCACACAATTAAACTCCAAGATAAACCCAGCAAAAAACTGATCTCAAAGATAACTCCAACAGAGAACTGACCTCCATGATAACCCCGGCAAAAAGATAAACCAAACAGTAATGGTCAGGCTCCTTTACATGGGAGTGGGAGGGAGACCAGGAAGTGGGACTCCCGTGTCTAGTCGGTTATCATGAGCCAGGAATGTGAAGCTATCTAGGGGGGGTCGGAATGTCGGTCGATGCCTCCCAGGTGCGTGGGAGGGGGGGGGGGTGTTATTAGTAGCGGGGAGTGGGGATTGTAAACTCGGAAGTGGAAGCGGTATCGTCAGGGAGGTAAAATGGAACGCAATGAATTCTTTACTGTGTTATATCGTCGAACCCTTGTTCGAAGCACTTCGGAACCTCGTGGGTTCGCGAACCCGGTCCGTATCTGCCCGAATCCAGCGCTGACGGACGTCAGTCGCGCGCCTTTCTTAACAAAGGCGTTGTTCATTTTCGAGTTTCATATTTTCAGGTCACCATGAGCAAGTGCGTGGTTCTGACGGGGTCAGAAGCTAGCATCAAACCAACTCGCGCATCGCTGAGGAACACAGAATTTGGGTCACGAGAATGCACTCGCATCAAGTAACTAATGGGTCAAAAGTTCCGATGCGGGGTCGTCTCAGGTGTTACACATGACAGACACATGCAGTGCCAAGGTCATGACAGGTAGTTTTCAGGTATCATGACAACGACAGGTAAGGAAATATATCCGCGACCTAAACACCCGACCCGTACATGACACGGACGTTCTTGTTCTGACCTGAGGGGTCAAGGAAAGGAATGCAGCGAGCGCATTCCTCTCCTGTTGTTAGCACTGACAACGTTTCCCACCCTTGTCAGTAACACAGTTTGCCCTGAGGGGATAGTATCTAAAATGTGGAATTTGTTTACGAATTCGTTGTCCAAGATACATTCCGAAGAGTATGAATCCAGGTTATTTCAATATTCATGTACATTAGTAGTTTGTGATGAACTAGTAAATGTAATTCAAACACCGAGGAATACAGTCACATACTGAAATCCAATAAATACAAAGTAATGAAATATATCTGCAGCATTTCTGTGGCAGTCTTTCTTGAAACCGTTTATGTATAACTTTGTGTTACATATAAACTTTTCCGACCAGGAATGTAAGAGAGACGGTCGACTGCAGGGTAGTGAACTTTACCTTACCAGTGTATCAAACAAAATTAAACCGTGAAACGAAAATTGCTGAATAAATTACAGCACAAATTACTGCGTCAACGTTATTGATTAACATTAAATATATCATCAACTGTTAAATGTCGATCCAAAAACTTGCCGAGGAACTGTATCAACACCAGTGAGCAGACATATCACTTGCAGTGAGGGATAGAAATGTCCAATTTTCAGTGGTGTGCGAGTCCAATCCTCTAGGGGCGGCAGACCATGTACCCAGGCTATGCATTGCCACTCCAGCTAGTCGGATCGACAGAAAAGGTCATAACGTTCACCCACAACCTTTCCAGTGACTGACAGGTTTAAGTTTGAGAGGGACGCATTAATTACTGACCACCTCACGAGCACTTACAACGAACGTATTAATTACATACAGCAACTGACAAACTATGACATCAGCAAAAAGAACTATGTGACGCCTGTACATGAGGTTAAGAAATATTTCTACCTAAACGCATTCTCACAAGTGTCTCAGCACTCACACAACCTTAGACAAACATCTACATATCACGAAATATACAAACAAATCGAGGCCGACTCAAAGACATATAAGCAAGAAACACGAGCAGCATATCAGAAAAAAAAATATGAGGTTTTAGAGAAGACATTTACTTAGAACCCAACTTTCGTCTGGACCAGTCAAGATGGACTGGTCGAGGCGCCGGACGGCCGGACCGGTTGGAGGTGAACCGGGCGACGCGCCGAGGCGACCAGGTGACGTCATAGTACTGATGACATCACAGGCTCGCCCTCTCTCCTAACACGGACATTGGCTATCAAGAGCCCAGGCCCGCGTTTCCTCAACCAATAGGTGGCCACCTACCGCCAATAAAATCCTCGGTTAAACAAATACTTGAATATATATATCACAAATGGTGCCGGGTTCGAATCCTTGCTGTTGGGCATTATGCGTACTATGAAAAGTGCGCATTTCATTTGCACTATATTTGTGCAGGGATAATGGGACAAAGTCACCCACAGTGGGTAGGCCAGAGAGGGAGAGGACATGATCCACAGGTCAGACAACTACAAGATTACAGATTAAGGAGGGGGCAGGTGATTTGATATGATGAAATATCCTATATTCCTGCCCTGTGGCATTCTATAGATCACATGGCAATGGCATTCCATAGATCCCATGGCAACACCAGAGTACCATGGTTCGAAGTAAACCGCGAAAATGATTACATGACCCTTTTGTGTCACTATTTGCTTATAGTCAACCTCCTTATCCTGCACGGATGAGGGACGGGGGAAGGGGGTTTACACGCATGAGGCCCCATCTCTTGGGTGTGTCTAATTTCCAGTCAGGTCCGGGTTACCTACCCCGCATCCCAGACGCAGGCAACGTCAGCTCTGGTCCCCCGGGGTAAACAGGACTACCAGGCTGCAGGAAGCGTCAAGAGTGCGCCTGCGCGAGAGAGGCATAGCTGAGGACGCCTGCATCACAGCCTCTTCCTCCACCTCCCCCCTCCCCACCTTGACCTTCTGCCTTGTCCCAAGCATACAACATCCGGGGCTCGGGGCTACCTTCCTCTAAGCCAATATCTAGGCCATATTAGGCTGGGCTACTAGGCTAACATAGCCTAGCTACATTATACCTCTATTAATATAATCTAACTATACTTCAGCATTCTAGCCTAGCCCACCAGATGTCAGTCAAGCCTAGCTAAAACATGCGTAGCCTAGGAAGTCCGAGGGTACACGTAGGTGGTGGATGGCAACCCTGCCAAGCAAGCACGGGGAAGCCGTCTGACCGCTTCACTCTTAAGGTACTGCTCAAGGAGCCTCTCTGGCCTCCCTGGCAAACTACAGGGTTCCTGGTGAACTCTAAGCTCCGTGGTAAACTACAGGGTCCGTGACGGTCTACCACCCTCATCACAGTTATGGTGACAGTGTTAGTCACTAATGGTGACTGTTCTTCACTAATGCAGCCGATTCTTGCCCATAACCCCTGCAACATGACTGTGCGACCCTTGACCACGAGAGTACGACCTTTGGGTATGATGGCGTCATGTCACCTAACTCGAGCAAATAATAAAAAAAAAAAAAGTGAGCACTGGGATCCCGATTCCTCTGTCAAGAAATAAAGTGTTAAAACTGAAACTGAAAAAAAAATGTCTTCATAACTATCCGGTCATTAAAGTATGACAAAGACCCTGTGACCTCTGTAATACTTCCGGGCTGCCGCCCACTGGATAAGCATGGGGTACACAGTAAACTTGCATGTTGACAACGGCATAAGTCAATCAGTGTCGCACCGTCATACCCGAAGGCCGTACCACGCGCTCATGGAGTCAGCCACGTGAACCTTGCCCCTTATCACACGAGGCTACATTGGCGATAAGTTATCACAAGTGTGTACTGCTGTCTTCAACTCTGACCAAAAACAAACATGCCATATTACAGAGCTTATCAATAATGACTCTTCCGTACATATTTCCGGTTATACAGCATGTCATTACCTAACTTCGAAAGTCAATGTTTTCTTAAACACTAGTACAAAAAACATCGTACTAAAATTATATTAAAAAAGGATTACGTAGAATTTTGGTACTACATATCTACCTAATCCCTTCGCTCTAGAGAAAGTGCTCAAGCTTATCTTATCAGCAATCCCTAGCTTAAGGAGGCTCACCCGCCGATTCCGTTACATCGGCCATTATCTGCGTCCTGCCCAACTGTTTACCCTCTCATGTTCCATCATTAACCCAGCTGCCCTACCCTTATCACTCTTTTCATCCATTTACCGCTCCCTCTATCCTAACCCTTGCCTATTCTCCTCACTTCCCTTCTTTTCCTTTACTGCCCACCTTTCCTTACCTACCATCATTTTCACTTCCCTATTCGACCACAATGAACATAGAAAAAGCAATCTTAATTTCCCTACACTATACAAGAATTAATCAATATTTTGTAAAGGATGCACTGATTTTTCTTTAAGAATAAAACACACAAATCTGATTATTCTAAATGTGAGACAATGGTTTTGAGATAAAACAATAAATCAATGAACAGTGTTTTGGGCAGGAGTCCGGCCCCATCTATGTCTACAGTAATCAATACAGTTCCGCATTTTTCATAAACCTAATTCCGTATTCACTCATGAACCTTAACTGAATGGAATTTAACTTTTTACCAGTTTGATTTCGTAAAATAATGTCCGTACTACTAATAATAATACATAACTTTTCTTATATTTAACAGCCTTTACCATTTTAATGATAAGAGCAATGTGTGTGTGTTCGTCAGCACCACAGTAGCATGACGATGACATCCAGAAACTTGAAACTTTGTATGCATGGTAAGGGGACACCGCGGACACTCACTTGGGTATGTTTTAAACTTGCTTAAAAATTCTACTGTATTCCATTATGAGGGAAATGTAGAAGAGAGATACAGGAAAAAATATATACTGATTTCAGGACAGGCAATGACTAGTACTTGGATAAAAATAATAATAATAATAATAATAATAATAATAATAATAATAACCGTTTATAAAACGAACAGGATTTAATTGGCTGCTGTTCGATAATAATAATAATGTCATAATTATACTGCATTTAAAAAAATATATATTAATATAGATTCACAATCCCTTCACCAAGTGACCAAACTATAAGCCAATAGGCCTGTGTTACTCATCTATTCCATCTTCTAATTCTCATCTTCAAAAACGGAAAACAAAACTTCAACCAAACTTCCTTATAGAATGCGGCACGTGTTCGGCCAGCACTCCCATCAAAGGTAATTACCTGAATTCCTCCACGAAAGACTTTTTTTTTTCTTTGAAAACAAGTTCTCCTTGACGGACCACACATGCACATGTCATACAACACAATTTCCTACATCAGGTAAATGCCAGACTCTGTTAAGTGTTTCATCACAACAACGATCATTATTAATCATATAACCGGAAATATAACTTAAACAGCATCCTGAGGCGTTAATATAATTGTAAACAATAATGCATGCAATGCTAGCAGTTCGAACTACAGCTCATCATTAGTTCCGAAAAAAAAAAATGGTATAATCGCCGCCTTGTTTGCTTTAAAGGCTGTGTTTTAAAAGCTGTTAAAATATATACAACAAAAAGACTATTTATGACTAGTAATTTTCAGTTGTTATGTATAATAAAAGAAAAGTAATGCTTACGGACCCAAATAAAAAGATAATTGATATTTCATGCCTGCGCCCTTCGAGTGTGCGCACTACAGCCAGAAAGAACCTAGTCCCTTGAATTTCTAACCCAAAGACCAAGGATGCGGCGGTCGCACACCAACAGCCGTAACACGTCAGTCACGCTAGCTATGAGCTGGCTCTTGTCTGTTGGTGTAAAATGCTTCGTTCCGCTGATACAAACAGGGCTTGTCATCTCCCATAACGCGTTCTATAAAGCTTGCTAAGCTGGCCAAGTCACCTGTCGTAAACCCATTCACACCGTCATACGCGCTAAGAAATAGCCACATCACCCGCCGTAGCACTCGCGCCCCAAGATAACTCCACTAACGACCGTAACGCCAAATGTACCTAAGACCACTCAACGATGCCCATTACCACTACCCTCTGGCCCTAGGCTGTCACACACTCCCTAACTAGCAACCTACCTGGCCGTATTTACCTCTAGCCCTAGGCTGTCACACACTCCCTAACTAGCAACCCACCTGGCCGTATTTACCAAGTAACCTAACCCCTATCACACTTGGTGCAGCTGTCTCAGTTATTAAGAGGGATTACAGTACCTGCTGAGCCAGTCGGTGGGAGGAATTACAGCAGCAGCTGAGCCAGTCAGTGGGAGGGATTACAACAGCAGCTGAGCCAGTCAGTGGGAGGGATTACAACAGCAGCTGAGCCAGTCAGGAGGATTCAGAAGTAATTACCTACCTTTGACGAGGTCATCAGGTAACCCCCCCTCCCCCCAACACGGTCCCCTGGTGGAATGGGGGAGCTGATCCTCCCCCCCCCCCAGCAATAACTTACATAAAACACCATTCCAGGTAAGTGCTTAACTTCCCCCCATCTCCCTCCTCCTTCCACAAAAAGGCCGTGACGTCAATCTCCTGCGCCATCTCCCACTGTGGTAATGGGCGGCCCTTCCCGCCCACATGTCCCTCATTAGCCTCACCGCCCCACAACTCCACGCCCCTTATCGCCCCACTCCCCCACACCCCTCGCCGCCCCCACACACCCCCACGATCCTTACCGCCCCAAAACAAACACAAAGTTATTTTCGTAGAGGCTGGAGTCCTCCTCCCCCAGCAGGTGCCGGTCGGCCGAGCCGCCAAACCTGACAAGTTGGCAATAGAGGAGAGGCCCCGTGAGCAGCCCTGTGGTGCACTCATGCGACACCAGAACAGTCCTCACCTCCAGCGGTCACCAAAACAATGGCTAACGATGACTCGGTGTACAAAATAAGACACGTCTAACTCTTTTTATATGACCGTAGCCTCCACTCCAAATGTTTGGAATGGCTTATCTCAAGGAGTCATGTGTGACGGTGAGAAAATCATAACCGCGTTCTGGCGCGGACACAACAAGCCCGGACGGCTACCATCAAGATCCAAGATGGATGACCTTCCTCTAGCACCACTATCTTGACAGTTTTGTAGCATAAAATTGTCATGAAAAACTAGTGATATATATATATATATATATATATATATATATATATATATATATATATATATATATATATATATAT
>JAYMFT010044769.1:0-15475 GCA_038088735.1 Panulirus argus | reverse complement strand
TCTCTCTCTCTCTCTCTCTCTCTCTCTCTCTCTCTCTCTCTCTCTCTCTCTCTCTCTCTCTCTCTCTCATATACGAGTGCTGTCATTCCTTTCACGATGAGTCCTTCCCACACAACGTATCGTCCTCATATACTTCATTATCAACACATTCGCCCTCCTTCTTTCCTTTGTATCCAAGCCCAGCACTGTTGGAACTATCATACCTTCAAAAATGCCGATCTTTTTTCCAAGTCCCCAATCGCTCTCCTCACTGGAGCTCTCATCTTGTTCTGTTGTTCTCTGAACACTACTTCACCTCCTTTCAAAACATTGTCTCACTCTGCCTTAGGATTATCAAAGTTTTTAAGCAGTCTTTCGTTTCAGCTTCAGTATATTTCTCTGGACATTCTGTCGCTTTCTCTTATATTCTTCCCGCCTTCTTGCGCTCCTTTCCTTCAAACAGCGTCCAAACATCTCCATTTTTTTTTTCCTCTCAATAGTGATCTACCGTCCCCATTCCTCTACTTACTTGCCTTAGTGTCTTTATCTTACCATAAGCCATTCTTCACTTAATCTACACAAGTATCTCTCTGCAAACAGGCCTCTTTTCTCGACACGTCCACTTTCAGCACTTTCCTTCGCATCCATATCTCCTCCTTTTATGCCCCTTTCAGCACAGTGATATCCTGTATCCTCTCCTTTCCACGCCTATCGATTAGCACGTAACTGCAAGAATACACGGTGACACCCCCCCCCCCAACTCGACTTGCCTAACTTTACAATCCAAGCCTTCGTGATCAGCGCTCTCCTCTCAGCTCACAACACGAAGTTTTTTTGCCCATTCTCATGTATCTAGGTGACCTTATTCCTTCCAGCTATACTTTTAGTCGCCACATCAGCCCAACTTTTCATTCAGACACCCTGGTAATTGGATTCGGATCCCTGCCCTCAAAAGTGATGGGGCGCTCGCCCAAATCTTCACCAGATACACTTATTTCATCTACACTTCTCTCCAAAATTATTAGCATTAACTGTGTCCCACTTTTCATTAGACAGTTTCATTCTCACCTGCAACAGACCAGAACAATTTCATGGAATTCTACAGCTCAGCCCCTATCAGAAGTGCCACTCTTTCTTTCACTCCCTTTTCTCTCATTCACCCCAGAATTCATCCCCTTGACATTCCAGAATTAATCCATCTCCTTCCCCTTTGATCCACTCAGAGCCAGAACACCCAGGTTTCTTCCGTCAAACGTACCTCCTAACTCTCCCTTCTTCATCATCCTAGTTACACCCACACACATTAAGACACCCACCCCAGCCTGAGCCCTCGAGGACACAAGTCTTCGATTGGCCTCGTCGTCTCCTCATGACTTTGGAAAGATAACTGCAGGAGGGGAGGGTTTCCAACCCCTCGCCCCCATCGCCTCTTAGTCGCCCCATCCGACACGCAGGAAATACGTTGGTTGATTTGTTACTTCTCTTCTCCAAGGGATATGAAAAAGAAAACTCCTAACTGGGACAAAGAGTCATGTGAATTATGTGTTCTAAAAGGTTTCCCGAGAGATGGAGAGAAAATGATTGCCTGTAGATTAAGTTCCAGCAAGCCACGCGTGTGGGAGGCGGAAGGAAGATAAATTATATTAGAGCCAGGAAGGGGAGCGTGACAGCCAATGCACTCCACCTGCAATGCCTGGTCGGTGTCTGCCTGACCTCTACCACGTAGAGTGACGATCGTAATAACTATAATGAAATAACCGCAATGGTGCCGAGGTGATTAAATCCAAATAAACCCACAGGAAAAGGAAAGACAAGAGACGCCAGCCCATCCCTCGTCCATCTCTCAGTACATCTTGATGGCAACTAGACGTACGTTATCAAGGTTGGGTTATACACAGAGGCCAAAAGGGACCCACAGTATCTGGGGGTAAGTGACCCGAGTTTAACCCTCGATGGGCGGGAGAGGAGAAGATCACACCACATTATGACATTTATTCAAAGCTTGAATAAGTAATGATTATGGAAATAGAAATAGTTATAGTAATAATAATAATGATGATAATAATAATCGTATTGGTGATTATGATAACTATCATAATAATGTTACTGGTGATAATGATAATTATAGTGTCATTGTGAGTAATGTTCTACTCGATAAAGGTCCTCCGCTTCTCTCTCTCTCTCTCTCTCTCACCATCATTACGCCTACATAAGAATATATTCCTCACGTCCTGCCTAACGACGTTTCGAAATCTTTCATACCGCGTAGCTTGCTTTAGGAAAGTGGCGTTACAAAACATCTCAAATTAATGTCATATTTTTTCCCCTCCCTCCCCCCACTTCTCATTTTTCACCACTCGATTATGTAACGATGGGGATTTTTCCCGCAGAGGACAGGAGACAAATGAGGACTTTTACGATACAGGGGAGCGTCGTAAACCAGTTTAATCTGGCGAACAAATGCGGCCTCTTAAACTTGCCTCTTACGTGCCGGTCCGCCCGTGATAAACTAGTTTAATATGATATCACACACGCCCATTATGGGAGATATGTGTACAGCGGTGCTTAATTAAACGATAAGCGGTATGAACTGAGAGAGTCTGACCATATTAAGGGGCGGAGAGATTATCATATCAGCCCCTTGTAATTAAGCAGTGATGAGCGAGAGAGGTATTTAATCACCGGACGAGTAATTTAGTAGTTGTACATCTTTCTAGGTATATGCCTCTTTTACTACCTCTTTATTAACCTTGTAAAGCACTTATTTTGATTTATCTTTATCGTCTTTGTACTTAAAACCTTCTTACTTTACTCTGTCTTTATTATCCTTATACTTAGAACCTTCTGTCTCCTGCAATCTTCTTTTGCTTTCAGTGATTTAGTTGGTCTTTTGGACAGACGAGTTTACACCTAGGGTTGGTACACTGATTTGTGTTTGCGCGTGTTTCTCTTATTGTGTGCTTGTATTCCATGTAACTGTCATTGTTCGTTTTTTGTCTGCGTCTTTGTTTCTTTCTGATCTTCTGGTCTGATATATCCCACAGGATCTTTTATACAATCTATGTATTACGTTTTTTATTTATGGTGGTATCTCAGATTCTTTTATGAGAAACCACGAGGAAAAACGAAATACGGTAAGTTCCAAGTGCACTTTCGTGTAATAACATCGTCAGGAGAGATACAAGGATGAGATAGAAGACTTAGAGCAATTAGTATATATATATATATATATATATATATATATATATATATATATATATATATATATAGAATTGAATACGACAGCATATTCAGAGTTATGTTCTCTAATTTTCTCAGTATTATTCTAACATTAGGTGAGTGCTCAAACACCTGTTGTCCGTAGTTCATCATTTATTACATTCAAGCTTTCGCCTACACAGAGGCATCATAGGGAATATACAAAAAAGAGAAAAAACTGCGTCACAAAACTGGGATATGATATGGAAAACACAAACGAAATCTGTGCATACTAAAGAGGCGGAGCTAAGACGCTGTCGGTACGCAAACGTTTGTTGTTTGTTTCTGTCATAAAATTTATGCGATCAAGACGGGAAACGTTTACTAAATTTTGCCGAAGACAAGGCCCTCCAGTTTTGATAAACCTTCACTATCATTCGTGTTACAGTTCTGTGTGTGTTTGATAAGAAATGATTCAGTGATATTTCTCTTAGTCAAGGAGTTACAGGTTATAACAGAATCGGCACTATTTTCCAGTCAGTACAATGGTCATAATTCATATCATTACAGCTTTTGCAAGATATTCTGTAAACACAACCCGCAGAATCTTCTGGCGATTTTTTTTTTATTAAGATATTCTTAATACTCTTGTTGTTGCTGAAGGCTATATTCACATGAAATGCTCTAATTTGATTGGGAACTAATGTAAAATTATTACTAAATGAAAACCAAAATATTTTTGGCATCAAGGGGAAGTTTGGAGTTAACTCTGTTAAATAATTTCTTTGGCAAACTAAGAGAATTATCAATAAGAGATTTAGGATACTTTAACTTGGATCTATTTGAATATAACTTCTCAGACTCTGCACCAATGAATTCTGGCCAACATATTAAGTAATGCCTGATGGGACATAGACTGTAATGATGACTACTTAATTCTATTATGTTGAGCTGAGTTACAATGCATATAAGAACAAACATCTGTGAGTTTTCAACATATTTCCAATCGTATGGATTAAGCAGTCTAAAAATGCTAACATACAATCAAAACCTAAACATATTTCAAATCCTATGGATCAAGCAGTTTAAAAATCTTAACACGCAATCATTTTCTGCTTCCACAATAAATCAAACTAGGGGAGAAATGTTTGTACAGTTTCCCTTGCTAGCCTAACACAAACACCATCATCTACACACCTTAACTATATTGCCTTAGAGGGTAAGATGTCCCTTAGCTACTTTGTTTGAAAAAATTCCTCTAAGGCAATCTGGTTTACGTATGTAGATGATGTTCTTTGTGTTTGGCCAGCAAGAGAAAATTTACAAACGTTTCTCTCCCCTGTGGAAAGCACAGTAAAATACTGTTGCGTGCATAAACCCAAACATTCTCACTCTAGCGAACATGCAAGGGAGAATTCCTGCTTATCAGGACCAGGATATCTCTGTGTAAAACTTACAAGAAAATCTCAAATGGATATTTGACGTGAAATATTTATGATACGTTACATTCCCATTTCTTTTTTTTTACTTTTTTTTTATGTTGGAGGCTGCAGTCACGGACAAAAGTGCACATCAAGGCCGGGCCTTAATTGAAATAGAGAGAGGATTATGAAAAAGAAGAGACAAGGGAAAGTATTCTCGAAATCTGGAGTAAGTGAAGAACCTGCACTTTACAGTGTGATAGGTCATAGTTATTGGGAAAGACATGAGAAGGTAGAGTGTTCCAAAGCTTCGAGGTGTAAGGAAAGAAAGTTATCAAAACGGCCCAAGGATATTTCTTTGTTCTTTTCAAGATTTAAGAATGTGTAGCCTTAGGAGCCCGGCAGCGTGGTTTACCGGAGGGGGGGAAGGCAGCGACCGAACCGGTTAAAACTCTAAAAATTAACCCCCAGTAACCTCAGCTAGTCAACAGAGGGACGATGCGAAGCTATGCTCTATTCCGACGAGAAAGCAAAGGGAGCGTTCGTGACTGGTAGAGAAGCGAGCGACGCTGCGCCACAAGGAGTTTGATCGGATGTTTGAAGCGATGCTTCACAAGAGCTAATACGATCTCCCTTGAATGGACATCTTTGCCCCCTGTGGATCGAGTTACAGATTTATCTCCCCGGTCTTTTCAGAGCCCGACTCCTCGAACATCTCGGAAATTAATTCGTGTTTCGATACTGCTTCTGTTAAGAGAGAGGCTGAAGTGGAGTTCGTCGACCTCGTCAGTGGCTCGAATGCCTTCTCCTCGGTCTTATTTGAAGCTGAATCTTCTTCTTCTTCTTCTTCTTCTTCTTCTTCTTCTTCTTCTTCTTCTTCTTCTGAGGTTCTCGTGCCCCTCTCCCGCTACGTGCTTAGTTCGAGACTGTTTGTCATTAAGTCGAAGACTTGATCTCTTCTGGCTTTGAAAAAAAAGCCGAGCTTTGTTGTACGTCTCCAGAGAAATGATGAACAACATGATGGTTTTTTTTTTTTTTGGGCAAATGAAAGATCATGAGACGCCTAGGACCTCATCCTCCTCACAGAGAGTCTCATTTTCTCACTGGGTTGTGTGACATCCGTGACTAAGGTACCTCATAACGCTGAATGAAGATGATTAAAAATGAATAAGCGTATAACGATCTCGTTTCCTCTCCTCTGCGGCCAAGTGGCTGTAATATTCATAGTGTACGCGGGACATTCCAGTGACCCCTAGAGAGGTGCTTGGCATAGAAAAAAAAAAGTAGTTGAAGACCTCATCTTTACTACAGGTGGAATGATTGCCACTTCATGTGGTCTTAAAGCCACATATGAATATTCTCTGGTCAGGTGCGCCTGCACACGTTCGTTGTCCAAATGTTGTGAACGTCGCTAAAGAAGGGGTGTTGACTTGTTCTTGAGCTGGATTATGTTTTTTCTATTTACGTTGCTGAAAACGATGGAAAGAAGGACAGCTTCCCCTACGCCTCTCTCTCTCTCTCTCTCTCTCTCTCTCTCTCTCTCTCTCTCTCTCTCTCTCTCTCTCTCTCTCTTTCTCAGCCTGTCACTCCCAGAGCACCACATTCCCAATACCTCTCGCCTCAAGGTGAAGAAAAAAAAGAGAGGATCAATAATTCACTTTCCTTCACTTGCTGTATCAACCTTAGGTGTGTTTCACGAAACTGACTGACTCCCAAAGTTAACACTTTAGATTCCGAGAAAATATCCTGGAGACGAAAGGGTGTTTCAAACTTTATCGCTGATGCTAGATTACTCTTTGATACTACACTGTAGAGCTCCTTAGACTTCTCTATATTCTTAGTAAAAGTATCATTGAACTTTTCAGTCTTTCAGAAAACGCTATAAAAAGAATAATTTTGATCAAACGGATCATTTTGTTAATGTGTCTTAGGGATACAGATGGTTATTATTGTTATAAAGCAAACATTACTGTGATTACGTTCGGTATTATTATTACTATTATTATCATTATTATTATCAATATTATTTCAAAAGCTCGGTGTGTTGTATAGGTGCCAAGATTACTTTTTTTTCAGCATCAGTCCCATATCTACAGGGATTTTATTGGCTTTAACGTAGAGTACTGGTCGCATACCCGGGATTCTCTCTTCATCCATCTCTTTCTTAAGTAGAGTGGAATCAGTAGCGTTCTACCCTTATTAACTCTCCTCATAACAAAGTTTAGTGGAGTCAGTAGCCTTCTACCTCCTCTTGTATCAACTCTCTTCAATCGTTCATTCTGTCTTTCGTGACGTTGCTTCTTCCTCTCTGTTTTACGGATATCATTACGCCACTACACTCATGAGCTATGTGTATCATAGCTACTATGGCCTGGACACATGGTATAATTCTTTCTCATAAAAAGTAATTCCTGTATTTCCCGTCTATAGGCAGTGAGCAGGAATAAGCCCGTTTGGGTAGTCGTAGGATGCATTATGCATGGGCCATATACACGGCTGGAGTGGTACGCACGTGCCTTTAGGATAATCCTTAACACCAAAAGAGGGAGATTAAGACCTTCCGGTTAATGGGTGTAATAACATGAAGGCCTTACCGACACAGATCATTGACAGGCCAACTGACCAAGTGAGAGACTAAAACCAGGCGGCAATCAAAGACCATTCAGGTGTGAACGAGTGTGTGTGTGTGGCCTTTGAATTAACTTAGACAACCCGAAGGTGTTCAGGTTTTCCTCAGTAGTTGGTCATATCTTTGACGATGTCGGCCTTAATAAGATGGGATGGTTTCTGATGGGATCCCGTGATGAGAGAGAGAGAGAGAGAGAGAGAGAGAGAGAGAGAGAGAAGGCAGAATTTATTTGCTGATAGAGATAACCTCAAGCCTGCCTACCCCCCAAAAAAATATGAAAGATGAATGGGAAAATGGGAAATATTAGAATATTTTTGACATACACGTTCGAAATTGAAGGAAAAAATATATGCGTATATATCCAGAAGAACGAGATGCGAATTAACTTCATCGTCATATACGATTTTTTTATAACCTATCTCTTATATCCGTAATATATTCAATAATGTTCTGAAATCCAATTTTCAGCCTTCTGAGAAAGTGAATAGAACACGGACAACATCAACAGAAAACGTCACATATTAGATTCGTCGATTCAGAAATTTCGAACCTGCTTCACTGGTTCGCTCACACATTCTAAACCTAATTTTCCCTTTCTGAACCCAAGAACTGAATTACCACTTTTGGCGCGACCGCGTGTCCCCCGAGCCACAAGATGGATATGGTATGAAGGAGAGTGGTTGAAATATCCAACACGAAATTCCTGCATGCGAGACGACGAGCTGTTCCGACCGCTGGGACTCGAACCCTCCCGGGGAAAATGCAATTCCAGATAACTCAGTCCACATTCAAGGTGGAGATTATGGAACTTTAAAGAAGTCTTTTCAGCTGGGCGGGGAGGGGAAGATGGGATGGTTTTTGATGAGATCTCGTGATGAAAATTCAAGGGGGGAGAGAGAGAGAGAGAGAGAGAGAGAGAGAGAGAGAGAGAGACAGACAGACAGAAAGATAGACAAAGGAAATAATACATTTACTCTTAGTGATAATCCCATTATCTCTTTTGCTAAGCTTGGAGAAGGACAATGGATACACTAGATATGCATAAAGACACTGATTACTTTTCTCTTTTGTCCACTTTTCTTCTCTTCTTTTGGATTGGTTTTTCATTGAAGTGACGGAAGCGTTGATCGGAGAGGGCGATAAGGAGAGCGTATAAACACGGACGGGGCGGCGCAGGAGGGAGAATTGGGTGGAAGTTATCCCCGAGGCGTTTGGTTGCCTTGGGGTGAGGGAACGAATAGAGAGATAGATAGATAGATAGATAGATAGACAGATAGATGGTAAGATAGATAGATAGATAGATAGAGAAAAAAAGAGAGGGAGAGAGAGAGAGAGAGAGAGAGAGAGAGAGAGAGAGAGAGAGAGAGACTTAGACAGTCCTGGGAAACTTGCACAATCGCCATTTATATCACCAGCTTCTGAGAGAATTCCGAGCACGACAGGAGGACCCTTGAGCACCCTGTACCACAGTGGTTGCCTCTCCGTACACTCCATCAACACTTGCCTCCACCTACCCCCCGTAGACATGTCCCCTTCACTCATGACACAACTTTATTTATTTTTTTTTTTTTTTTTGTTAGCAGAGACAACACGGGCAGCTTGAGGCCCTAATCAAAGCCGTCCCATTATCAAAGTGCTCTGTCTGTGTACAACTGACAAATTCAGATGTGAAATTGAGTCAAATTAATTCGGCACGCATTGATAGATGTTCTTGGCTGGAGAGACTTTAGTTGGTGATGGCGATGCAAAGTGACGATAGATTTTATTGTTGGAGATGGGGCAGGGTTCCTTGAAGATTGATGACGTTGGGGATTTGATTAGAGGTGGAGGTAACGATGCCGTAGATGTCTCTAGTATTGGTGTGTGTTTTTTTCAGTGTTGTGTTGGGTAGATCTCTCTAGTATTTTTTATTTTTTTTTCAGGGTTGTGTTGGGGTTTGGTGATGAGGTGTTGGTGATGATTACAGGTTATGGTAACATTGATAATGACGGCGATGCGTTGGAGGTGCAGGTTGTGAAGATGTTGTTGGAGATTGTGGTGGCATTTATGAACGTGTTTACGATGGGGGTTGTGCTCACCCAACCCAACCCAGGTGAATGAAACCTGTTAGACAAGCCCTGTGCTCTAAAATATTCTGTTTCTTCCTCTGATAAGATTGCGCCTGTAGATGGCCTCGCCGTGGGCAATTAGATAGATAGTTCTCGCGTTATCTGTTCTCTCATGTATTTAGGTCATGGCGCAGAGAAAGGTAGACTCAGGTCATGGAGCAAGGTAGGATAAACTCAGGTCATGGAGGAGCAAGGGACAGATAACGTCAGCTCACGACTGATGCTTCGGTCTCTATAAAGGCTGAATTTCAAAGGCTAAAAAACTAGACGCGTGAAAAGACTGAGTCTTAGAGGCTGTGTTTTTTTTACAAATTTTACAACGTATTCGTACTCACGAGCATAGACATGTGGCACACACAGTGACTGAACACGGGGCTGAAGTCATAACGCTGATAACAGAGTTGGTAATTCTCCTACATTCGTTTCTCTCACCTTTACACACACACACATACACACACATCAGTCTCCAAAGGGTACCTGAAAATACTCTAAAGTTGGTCTGATACAAGGTTGATGAAATGCATCTCTAGCAAACGTACAGAAATGAGGATGGGACATAGTGAAAGAAGGACTCAGTGTGATTATAATCCAGCAGGATATTAGCTTTAAGATTCTTGTGTGAGTAGGACTTGGTGGGGACTTGGGAAGCAGCATCGTCCTTAACCTGTCGCCAGAGTCCCACCTTAGGAGAACAGTTAAGGAGACAAACATCCTTTTGGAAAATATCAGAATAGCTTTCCAATATATGGATAAGGAGATATCCAGCAAGCTGTTCATATACTACATAAGGCCAAAACTAGAACATGTTTCTCAGGTTCTAATATTTGTTTCTTTCCTTACACCTCCTTCCCTTGGCAATTTTTTAAAAGACAGTTTTTTTCAGTCTCTCCAAAATTCGTAAATACTTTTCCATGTCATATTTTTTTTCCCTCCCTCTTCATTAACCTCTCTGTATCTCAGTTAAGGCCCAGCCTTGATGTGGACTTCTATCGTAACTGGAGCCACCGTCGTGGGAAAAAAGAAAATGGTTTGATCATCGCGCCTGAAGAATCACAAAGAGATAATAGAAAACGTACAGAAGAGAGGAACAAAGATAGCACCAGAATTAAGGGAGCTAAGCTACAGGGGAAGACTTAGAGGCTTTATCTTTCCCCATATTGGAAGAGAGAGGAGAAAGGGGTGACCTGATCACCACTTTCTTTTTATGCTTACAAAATAGATCAGTGATGAAGACAGCGGGCAGTTCTTCGGAGAGATTGAGGAATATAGAACAAATTAACGACAGATGAAAGAAAGCAAGACGTTGAAAAAGATGTGAGGAAATACCTCTATAGTGTCAGCTGTGTGTGAATAAAAAAAAGAATATGACTGAGGACATGGTTCATGCAGACAACATACATAAACATACAAATTTTTATGATAGGTAGATAATGTTCAAGAGGTGAGGCCCCACGAGTGTAAATATCCCAGGTAATTGAACAGGAATATAGACGTTGTACACTTAAACGAGTTTGAGAGTCGGGGCAACACCAGTGTATAACTCTCTCTCTCTCTCTCTCTCTCTCTCTCTCTCTCTCTCGGCAGAGACAGCGCGCCGAGGAATCAACAACAGCTCCACAGGTCACTAATATGCTAATCAACTTTTGTCTGGGGAGACCGAGTTGTTGTCGTGTGGTGAGTTTTCTCGTTAAACGAGTTTGCCAGAAAATGTTGGCAGACTTGGCTGAATACCCGGGCGGAATTGTGTACGACCCTTGAGGACGAAGGTACGACCCTTGAGGGCGAGGGTACGACCCTTGAGGGCGAGGATACGATCCTTGAGGAGGAGGGTACGACCCTTGAGGGCGAAGGTACGACCCTTGAGGACGAGGATACGATCCTTGAGGAGGAGGGTACGACCCTTGAGGGCGAGGGTACGACCCTTGAGGGCGAGGTACGACCCTTGAGGGCGAAGGTACGACTCTTGAGGACGAGGGTACGATCCTTGAGGACGAGGGTAATACCCAAGGATCTACCATTTTGTACCATTATGCTCAACAGTCGTACCGTCGTGCTCCGGGATCGTACCGTGGTGCTCAAGGATCGTACCGTCGTGCTCAAGGCTCGCACCATCGGGCTCAAGGATCGTACCGTAGGACAGTAACGTAATAATTATTGAAATAAGATATTTACTAATCCTATTTTTCCTAACCGTAACTCATTTATTAATTTAGTGGATTTTTCTCTCGATTTTCATACGACAAGAACTGCTCACACACCTGTGATGTAGCCATGGAAACCTTAGGAAACATTAGTATTAGAATTCCGAGTATTTTTCCTTCATTACAAACCTTTTTAGCTGAAGACTTAATGATTCTGTCATGGAGGAAGAAAAACAGTCTAGAAATGCGAATTTACATGTACTTGCGACACTTTGCCAGATGCTTCTGGTATTATTGTACAGGGGTACCTAGTATTATTGTACAGGGGGACCTAGTGACGGCACTACTAGGATCCCGATTCCCCTATCAAGGATTAGAGGAGTATTGAAACTATGAAATCCGAATCCACTTTAACATTTGATGATGCCAGGGTAAATGAAAAGAAAATGAAATATATATGAAATTATGATAATGGAATAGAAGACTAGAAATAATCACTTTTTTTTTTTCTTAAGCTAAAGGCTTATTATTTCGTACATTCTGCCACGTAAAATTACAATTATTTATCTTTTGACGTAGAAAAAAAAAATCATAAATTTGTTCCGTTAAACACTGGGAATAATTCCGTAACTTTGTTTTTTGTTATATGAGATTATAATTCGATGACATACATAGCTGGAAATAATCCTGAAATATTTATTGCCACACGTAATCATTTTCTGACTCACTGAAGGACTGGAACAGAATAGTTTTCCCTCATTTGATTCGTGCCTTGTTCCGTCCCGTCACACTGCCTTTCAGAGACAGTGCCGTTTCGTCACACTGTGTCCCAGAGACTGTATAGTTCCGTCACACTGCTTCTCAGAGACTGTATAGTTCCGTCACACTGCGTCCCAGAGACTGTATAGTTCCGTCAGAGTATGTAGGAATACGGGCGTTACCGGGCTCCGCCTGCTTGTGGTTACGCCACTAATATAAAATGTCGCCTTCGGTGAGGCTTGCAGTTGAATGAGAATTAATGTAGGCTCGTCGAGGACCTTTTTGCCTCCGAAGGTGTCCACCATTTCCACGCTCCTGAGCGGAGTGCAGTCAGCCTCGAAGCTGCAGAAGCTATAGAAAACGGCTGCTGAGGTTGTATCGCAATAGTACAGAAAAGTCTGACTATTTTGTTGATAGTCAAATAATAGTTCCTAACAGACACAAGAAGATAGATCAACAGCCTCAGTAAAATATAACTTACAAAACCAATTGAAAGCTAATTGCTCAAAGTAGATGGGAAACTGACGTAAGATTACCGAATCAGTTACAGAAAAAAATATAAAGACAACATCTTCACTACCTTTCCTCCCCCCCCCTTCCCCCACCCCCTACGTAAAAAAATATCCTCTTACGCTAAAGGACTTTACGAAACGTAAGTCTACATATACCTTTCACACTTTACTGAAGCTGTACCCCAGATGATGAATGTCTTACGTATTACATATGAAGACGACGAGCTCCGTGCCATAACAGGCTTGTAAATATTTAAAGGCATACAGCCTGTCCAGCGAGTTCTTGCTCAGCAAGCAATCTGGTTTGCATAATCCTCACTAAGCGCCGATTTCCAGCTTCGTATATGCAAATTCCCCCTGTGTGTGTGGGGGTGGAGGGGGGGGGGGGGGGAGACTATCTTAAAGGCGAGAGGGGGGGACACTACGTGGCGATGCAGTGCGGGTGATTACCCGAAAGTGCTTCGTGGATCGTTAGGCCCGAAGCTTAAAGTGTTTCGGGATTCGCTCGCTCGCTCGCTTCGCGAAGCGCGAGCTAGCGAACAGGTAGAGATGATGTGGCTTCGAGTCTCACTGACGCGTTTGAGAGATTTCGCCAGCGGCCAGTCTTAGGATCTCTCGGGGGGGGGGAATCTCTAACGCATTTCACAGACGACGGGCGTCCAATCAAGGCGTAGACTTAGCGAGCAGCCGAAGGCGTTTCAGAGATCCCGAATGTTGTTTGTTCAAGGATTCGCTAGGGGACCGACGAAGGCGTTCGAAGGCGTTCGAAGGATTCTCTCTCGAACGCGTTCCCGTGGATCGTAAACAACACTCAAGTACGGTGTTTGAGAAGAAGTCGCTAACGATGGTGAGGGTTGTCATCTCATCTTATTATTTCTTGAAGCAGGAGTGTCTTTTCAAAAGGTGCTAAGGATATACGAATTCTGGTGCGCAAATGTTTAAGCGGGATCCAACTTAAAAGCGCCGGGGCTCAATGCAGAGTCGTCGCTTAACCCTCCCGGTATCCAGGCTGGGTAGTAACCGGTAATATATATATATAATACCCCCCCCGTCCCCTCCCTTCCTGAAAGGTGGGTGCCTACCATCCACCAGAGAGAGAGAGAGAGAGATAGGGGTGGTTAGTTTAGTTATACACACACACACACTCATCGAGAGAGAGACGTGAGGACGACCAGTAGGGCATGGCGCCCAGGCTGGGGAACCGGGTGTTCCCTCACAGCGGTGAGGCAATGGCCGACTCGGTGTCTTGGGCCTCCCTCCCTCCCGCTTGAAGCGAGGCGAGGCGAGGCGAGGCGAGGTGAGGTGGGGTCAGGGGTTAAAGTTGGAAGGCTGGGTTAATGCCCTTAAGAATGATCTTGAGTGCTTTAGGAGGTGGGTGGGTGGGTGGGTGGTGAGTAAAAAAAAGAAAAAAAAAATCCCATGGCCGAGTCCGAGCGTGAGTAAGGTGAGTTATCGTTTGTGAGGAGGGAGTGGGATGGGGGGGATCATTACTTCACACTTAAGCCAGTGCTTAAGGGTGATTCAGCCCTCGGAGACGAGCGAGCCCTTAAGGGTGAGAGCTGGTGCTTTAAACGTGATCTATTACTTGAAGAGGAACTATTGCTTGAGAGGCTTCTAAGAACTGAGGTGGTCGGTTCATTACTTGGAACTCGAAATTAAGCAAAACTTGAAGGAATGTCTGCATTCTCAGATAAGCTAGCCCTTGAAATAGCTCTTGAATATGAAGTAGCCCTTGAAGGTGAGCTAGCCCTTGAAGATGAGCTAGCCCTTAAAGGTGAGCTAGCCTTTGAAGGTGAGCTAGCCCTTGAAGATGAACTAGCCCTTGAAGATGAGTTAGTCCTTGAAGGTGACCTAGCCCTTGAAGGTCAGCTAGCCCATAAAGGTGAACTAGCCCTTGAAGGTGAAGTAGCCCTTGAAGGTGAGCTAGCCCCTGAAGGAAAAGAACCTCAAAAGATTCATAGCTTCTTCGTCATCGCTTTATGTGAAATCTGAATCCAACGCTCGAAGCAAAGAAATTATTTCTTGACTTCTTACTCTCCCAAGTTCCAGGCCAGATGTGCACGACGGGGTGAAGGTGGATCTAATCTCTCGGACACGACAGTACGACTAGTAAGCACGACGGTACGACCCTTGAGCACGACGGTACGACCCTTGAGCACGACAGTACGACTCCTGAGAACGATAGAACTCATTCGCGTGGTTCTTTCGCACACGCATTGCCTCCACAGTGAGGATTCGAACCTCTGCATTTTGTATGGGGTAGTCACAGACGCTAACCAATGGGCCACGAGTATAGACTAGCTGTGTCGACATGATTCAAGCGAATATCCTTCGTCCTTTATGCACGTAGACTTGACGGGTAACTGGACATTTACTGGTTCCATTGCTTATATATCATAGCGAAGGCTATCCGATTACTTGTAATTACTTGTAATCAAACAGAAAGTTCTGTATTACCGGACTCCACCAACCTAACGTTACACAGCTCGTGAAAAAGTCACGTTCGACTAGGCTGGATCACTTGGGAGTGCAGTCTAGTCTAAGAGCTCCTCACTCCAAAGGAGTCTACTTTTCCCTACTACTGGAAGAGACGCATTCTTGGGATGCAGGAGCCTTTTAGAAGGTCCTGGGCAACACACACACACACACATACACACACGCAGACACACACACACACACACACACACACACACACACACACACACACACACACACACACACACACACA
>JAYMFT010044758.1:0-15475 GCA_038088735.1 Panulirus argus | reverse complement strand
CGTTTAGAACCCATTATCATGACGAAACCTATTTAGAAAATGCCCTATCCTCACAGAAATATATATATATATATATATATATATATATATATGGTACTGATGCCTGATGTGATGCTTTCATCAATGTTAAAAGTAATGTTGTTTGCTTATGTTACTGTTGACGCAATTACCGGCGTTACTGTTGGCGATATTCATATATTTCTCCCTCCTTCTCGACAGTGTACCACAGTTACGAGCAAGCGCCGACACCACCAGCGCCAACAACAGTATCATCACCACCAACACCGGCAACAGCCACCAACAGCCAGCCGCCACAGACCAACGACGTAATCATAAATAAGACGAGAAATGACACCCGTCCTCACAGCGATTCGCTCACTCACCACCACCACCACCACGACGACCCATTTCGTCTTGTCCCGAAGGGTTTCCTGATCGTCATCTTTGAGGGAGTTATTTGCCTGCCGCAACGGCTGGCCTCACGCCGCACGTACACACCTCGTCAAAGGGGGGTGGGGAGGGGGCTGCGCCGCCGCCGCCCGCGAGCGACCCCCCTCAAAGGCACACCCAAAAGAAAAGCCGCAGAATAGTGGAAAGCCGCTCCTCCGCCATCACCTGATATGATACCTTCCCCGCTGCTGTTTTGGAAAACAGTTATTGCGGGAAAGGGATTTATGTATACACACACTTTTGCCTGGCTTTGGGCCCGTGGTGATTACAATTTCGCCTCAGCAGTTCGAGAGAACGGGAATGGTGATGATAATGGCATTGTTGTTAGGCATTATTGCTGGCGTAGTTGAATTGGCTTCAAGCCACAGAGCGTTCCCCACCTCTCTTGTGTGTTGAAGCCAAAGCTCCGTTTGTGGTGTTCGAGGAGTTGAATTCTAAAACAGTCCTAGACAGAGTAGAGGGTAGTTGAGGAACAAGGTGGAACGATTGGATTGATTGTTAGTCTGTGTACTGGATCATTGTCAGATTGTTTGTATGTGTACTGAATCGTGGTTAGATTGTTAGTCTGGGCACTGGATCACGGTTAGATTGTTTGTTTGTGTACTGGATTATGGTTAGATTGTTTGTCGGTGTACTACTGGAT
The DNA here is from genome assembly GCA_038088735.1 of Panulirus argus. Classification (NCBI taxonomy): domain Eukaryota; kingdom Metazoa; phylum Arthropoda; class Malacostraca; order Decapoda; family Palinuridae; genus Panulirus; species Panulirus argus. The sequence goes on along the minus strand of JAYMFT010044758.1, from coordinate 14,382 downwards.
TATGGTTAGAATGTTAGTCTGTGTACTGAATCGTGGTTAGATTGTTAGTCTGTGTAATGGATCATTGTTAGATTGTTTGTCCGTGTACTGGATCATTATTAGATTGTTAGTCTGTGTAGTGGATGATGGTTTTCCCACTGCAGTATCTATGGTCGTGATAGATCCCAAAGAGATTAGGAGGAGAGCTGATGATTGCAAGGAATAGTCTAATATGATATAAAGGAGATGACGGTGATATGATAACAGCCAACTAGTCTCTGAGCCAGTTTGACGATGTCAACAATCGAACGTCAAGTTTACCGAGTTGACTGATAGCAGATGAGATTCAAGAGTTGAGGCCCCGCGAGAGTAGAACTCGCCTCATCGTAAGGTTCGAACTACGTAATTACAATTGGTTAACGACACATGACATCGTTCTAGGATTCCTCCCGTCCTCAATCTCTCTCTCTCTCTCTCTCTCTCTCTCTCTCTCTCTCTCTCTCTCTCTCCTGACAGGCACGGGAGATCCTACGGTCGGTGGTGTTCAGATATCCTTCCCACGCCCACTCCCTGACGACAATAGGACCTGCACTGTCACCCCCATAGGATTCTTCCGGCCCTCGCTGTTAAGTGGAGAACGAAGAGAAGAAAGGATAGAGGGAACCACGCTCCTTAACGGAGCGTCCAGGGCGTTCCACCAGGTTTAATCAGCCAGATCAGCGTTCAGGAGTTTACACTTGAGTTTGCCTTAGCTTACGTTCAGGGGTTTGCCGTAGTATGTGTTAAGGGGTTTGCCTTAGTACATGTTCAAGGGTTACCTTAGCATACCTTAAGTGGTTTACCTTAGCTGATGTTCAGGGGTTTACCTCAACAGATGTTCAGGGATTTACCTTAGCATACGTTCAGGGGTTTACTTTGGCATATGTTCAGGGGTTTACCTTAGTATACGTTCGTAGGTTTACCTTAGCATGTGTTCAGGCGGTTTACCTAAGCATACTTTCAGGAATTTACCTCTGTGCACGTTCAGTGGTTTACCTTAAAATTCGTTCAGTGGTTTACCTTATAGTTCGTTCATTATCCATTACATTCAGTTCATTAAATTTATTCCCACCGTGTGCGTTCGTCCGTCTCACTCAGGCAGTGCAGTTCGTGAAGCCATTTATAAAAACTAACGTTTTATCATTTAAGCTAAAAGAAAAAAGAAAAGAAATGTCGTTCTTTTAGTTATTAGATATCTTTTCGTCGCGTTCTTTTAGGATATATATCTGCGCACAGAAAACGCAAAGACCATTTCAGAATTCATATTGGTTGTTAATATATTTTGCTTATACATATCTATATACTTATATATCTTTATGCTTATGCTAATCTGTATTTTATATACTTATAAATTCATATGAATTCATATGTTTATATACTTTTACATTCATCTGAATTCATATATCTATATACTGTTAAATTTATATGAACTTGTGTTGATATACCTTTCAGCTTATATGCATTGATATTTTTGCATATATTTCCTCGCATTTTATCCTATATTTAACTTGTATAAGCACGAATGTGTTCTTATGTCTGTCTGTCTGTATGTGCGAATGGATATTTGTGTGAGCATATATATGAGTATGCGTGAGTGTGTGTGTGTGTGTGTGTGTGTGTGTGTGTGTGTGTGTATACAAAGCTACGACCGTTTGCCCAATAAATTATATTCTAAACTACCAGTTTCCACACTTCCGCGCACAGCGGCACATGATCACATCAACCACACAGAAAGTAGGAATTAAAACACCAAATTGACTTTGACGAGTTGGGAAATATTATGAGCTCGGAGACTTCAACGTGACGTACGATAATGATCAAAATGAAAGCTCAGAAAGGTTTCCTTTCCCACTGTACTTCTTCGAATACATAATTGTCTCTATACTCAACAAATGAAAATGATTAACAAGTGATTAATGAGACTCTGTAGAAAATACTGAAGAAGTTAATTCAAGACGCCGTACGACACTTTGGGAAGGGGTGCCAGGCAGCCACGTGTGCAGTGAGGTTGTCAAAAAAGATGGCTTCAGTGCTCTCTTGGCTGTGGTTGGGTTAATAGCAGAGTGTGTGCGTGTGTGTGTGTGTGTGTGGCCGCCGGTGGTGGACCCTTCAGTGACTGCTTGTTATACCATCACCAAGCTGGCCGTAACGACTGTTTTGAAGCGCTCGCTTTGAATTGGTAGTTCAGTGGTGTTTTAAGAGATTGAAGTATGTGTGTGACTACATCTCACAGAGGAGGCACTAGGACGAGCGTTTAAAAAGGTAAGATTAGCATTTTTTTTTTCTCTCTCTCCTCGTCATTGGCTTTAAAAGACCTTGTAAGATAAGGCATTTAAAGCGGACGTATGAATGTCCCGTCTGCAACGGCGTGGAAAAGAATGGGAATTTTTTTCCCCCTTTGAGATATGAGGAGTCACATTACACACTACACATTAGCATTGACTGACCTTCTGTCGCCGTAATTGTCGAGGGTTAATTACCAGGGCCTCGTTAAGGCTTGTCCCCCGTTTGTTGGACGCAGGGCATGCCATTGTGAGATGATGGAGGATGAGGGGGAGGGGGCGAAGAGGAGGACTCACCTGACGAAGACCATGGTTATAGGAGGACGTTGGTTGAGGAGTGGGGTGGACTGTGGAAAAGGCCTTGCTTCAGGAGAAGGGGTGCCGTAGTTGGGATGTAGGGTGGTGATCTATGGAGATGTTCATAGGAGTACGTGGGAAAGGCAGATGATAGGAGGAGACCTGATGGTCTATGACGAGGTTATCTGCTGAAGGACAGTACATGGGAAGGACAGAACAGATATGGTGGTTTTTGACCAGATTATCTAAGTGCTGGAGGAGAGTACGTGGGAAGGACATATGACAGAAGACCTGATGGTCAATTGCGAAGTGATCTGCTTAAAGACAGTATAGAGGAGAGAGAGGTAAACAGAAGACCTGTTTGTCTATGACGAAGTCTTCTACAGAAGGATGTTTAACAGTATCCTAAATGAAGACAGATTAGTGGAACAGGAAGCTGTATGGTAAATGAGAAAACGAAGACAGATGGCTGAAGGCCTGTTGGTCTGTGTATCAAGGTTACCTATTGGAGGTCAGTATGAGATGACCATTTTACGTAGAACTGCCATATGCAGAAAGAGTGGCTGGTCTAAAGAAGGGAGTCATACCTTATAGAGTCAGGGAGCACTTTATGGAAAGAGGGGTCGGCTTAAGAGGAGGGAGTAATACGTCTATAGGGAGAAGAGGTTTGCGTTGTAGAATGACTCCCTACATCAAGGAAGGGAGAATCACTTTAGGGAGAGAGAGAGAGAGAGAGAGAGAGAGAGAGAGAGAGAGGAAATTACTTAGGGAAGGATGTCTTCTACCTAAGGGCTTACCCTGAGACTCCCTTAGTGAGGTAAGCTTACCTAAAAAGAAGGAATCCTTAAGTCTTATTACCAAATTTCATGATTTCTTAATGCGACAAGAAGTGAGCCATCACGGATAATTTCCTCTCATTACCGTGTCAGGGTGCTATAATCTCCTGATTGAAATGATAAAGTGTGATAGAAAAGTGACTTCCTTCCTTCCTCCCCTCCTGTGTTATGGAGACACTGTGAAAATATACGAAAAGTCTCTCGATCTTTAACTCAAGAGATAAACTGTACCCTAACAAAGCTTCGAGTATCCACAATCGCATCATATTTAACATCACCAAATACATACACGAGACATCCCACTCAAACATAGATATTATGAAGAAAAAAGAAAAAGAGAGAAAATCATTTAACCTGAGAAGATTTATTCCCTCGAGTTTCGCAAATGATGTGTCCTTAAGGAGGGCACAAACACACTCGCTTGTTAATACCCAGCTTCATAAAGATGTCCCGCAGTCTCTTGTCTGATAATCTCTCTCCCCAGATAAAATGCAAATGGGCTTTACCAAAAGCAGAGGAAGTGACAGTAAAATCTTGTAAATATATAATCAGGGGTTTTGCCGTGAGTAACAAGATACGCCGGGGACGCCTATGAAGAAATTCGAGAAGGGGTTCCCCCCTTAAAAAAAATACATTAGATGGGAAATTTTGTTTGTCCCGTGATGCCTCCCACGCCAGTGAGATCTCCAGAATTTTGTGTTCGTTATAAAAAAGGAGGGGAGGGAGGTATAGAAAACCCATACTGGGTAAAATGACTAGCTTAGTAGACTCCCGTATGCCTCTGTATGTTAAGAGTCCAACATACGGGAATCCGGAGATACAGTCCCTGTAGGTGATGTATAGCCACAGTAGATTGTACAGTCACAATACAGTCACTGTAGATGTATCGTGACTATTACAACCCCTGACACCTCTACGGGGAATTAGTTCTGAATAAACTGACTGTGACACCCCCTGGTTGACTGTAAGAGCTGTCCTGACTGTATATTGGCCCTAACTGGCTGTAGGAGCTACCCTGACTGTGTTAATGGCCCTGACTAACTGTAGGAGCTGTCCTGACTATAGAATTGGCCCTGACTAACTGCAAAAACAATATTGTTATTGTTATCATTATTGTTATTATTAGTAGTAGTAGTAGAAGTAGTAGTAGTAGTAGTATCATTATTACTATTATCATTATTATTATTATGATTATTATTATTATTATTATTATTATTATTATTATTATTATTATAATTATCATTCTTTCTATAGTTATCATCATTTTCATTATCATTATCATATCATTACCATCATCATTTCTTTCTCTCTTAATACTGAGGTATAAAGAAGAATTTAGTTTCAGAAAGACGTGCAAAAAAGGGAAAAAAGATAATCAGAACAATTCCGTGCTAAAGACAATGAGACCAAGTTCGTGTGTGTTCTACAAAGTCAGCCCTGCTGTATCTACGAAGCTTTGACGACGTCATCAACCTGTGTTTTTGCTGAGGTGATGAATAAGGAGGGTTTCCGCAGACTGTCTGGCCAGCAGGAAACAGATTATGAGTCGTGGGAATAAGTCTCATAATCAGACCCTGATTTAATAGGTGAGGGGAAGGGAGGGGAGCGGCTATTTCAGGGTAAAGTACAAGAGGTCGTGTGATTTGGATCGCCTTCGTGTGTGTTTTAGTGTGTCTGTGTGTCTGTGTGTGTACAGTCCTCTAGTTTTTTTTGGGGGGGATTATGTTGGATACATACACCCTGAACCCCTCAGACAATGCATCATGACTGATACATGCCCTTTGAGCAAGCAAGACCATGATGGCTGGAGTCGGACTCAAAATCCCGAACTGGCAAAGACTCGCCTGTGAGTGAGTTCTGAGTGTTTTGAGAACGTTTCAGTGTTTCATGGGAAGTGTGGCATTAATTGTGAGCTGAAATGAGAGCTATGTGGGCCCCTTGTTAGTAAAATGTTTTAAAAGAAAGTCTTCCTTCATGCACATCTCTGTCAGAATACTACAACAGAAAGATTGTTGTAAACACAGTCATAGAGAGACCCGAAGGAACACTTTGTGTTTACTATATGTGTCCTACGGTGAGAGAGTTGTACACTCGTGTCGCCCCGTCTCTTAACCTTGTATCTAATGTATCGTGTTTTTGACCCCCTCGTGTGTATAGTAACGTCGTATCTCGCCACAAACGTAAGATTGGACGTAAGAACAAGTTTCGTATCCTCGTCGTATAGGTGCTAGGTAGGGGTATATGTTTGCATGAGAGAGTAATGCAGTCTTCATGATCATAATGACGCGAGAGTCCGTTCTGGAAGTATTGTCCTCAGCGAGATTCGTTAGGAACTGGTTGGCGAAGAAGAAGAAGAAGAAGAAGAGGATATTATTCCGGGTAGCGTCCTCCACATGTTACCCCCACCTGCACCCCACTTTAACGAGACTCCCTCTTCCCCCTCTCTGCAATTTTATGATAGAAGCGTTCGGTACACTCTTTCTCTTTTTTTTTTTTTATATTACAGACCTGCAGAAGAAGAAGAAGAAGAGAACCCCCCCGAAGGCAACGGTGTTGTCGAGAACAGGATTATCGTTCATTCTAATTAAGCGATGAATTCCAGGCGGCATGGAACAAAAACAGCGGGATGAGAATTCGGAGAGGTACATTTTCCGCATTTTGATTACCTCTTCTCGCTTGTTGTTTTTCTTTTTTTTTTTCCCCTGGACGCGTGCGTCTCATTCAGGTGTAACAGGAGTGACTGGAAGCCACAGAGCGTTCAGCATCCTTGCTATAAAGATGTAAAAGCGTTAAGAGTTCTTTTGTTTTCTTTTTTTTACTAGGATTCTGCTCCTTGGGATAGCGTCTTCTGGGTTTCTTCGAAATTCCAGAGGTTCCTTGGAAGTTGCAAAGACTCGCAGGACTCCCGTAGTCTGTGGGCGAGTCGTCTCCTTCTGTTCTACTGTAAATCACCGAAGGAGCAAACTGCTTGGAGAATTATCACGCAGTATCATTGCTACTCCTCCTCCTCCTCCTCCTCCTCCTCCTTATACCCCCCCCCCGCCTCCCTAGGTCAAACGCGTGATGGATCGAAGACTTGACGGGAAATATGTCTGTTTTCCAGTCCAGCTTCGGTGCAAAGCGACCAGCCACGAGACACGCGAGGGTGAGGTTGGTGTCGGGTCTCCGGCGTCGAGTGTGTTTGAGGCTGAAGGAGTTCTTCGGGGGGTTGGAGTGTGATCATGGCATACTGGAAGCAAGGGGGGAGAAAAGGGCTGATAGAGACTTCACCTCACTTGCTTTCGACGGAGCCAAAAGCTAGCGCTGTGTCCTTATCCTCAACAGCCATATCTCTCAGTTTTTATTCCGAAAAGTCACTTTCGAGGCTTTTGCTCCGTGCCGTCGCCATGAAAACCCACTGCGTCTCGTTACGACAGAGAGCACAGCACTCTCTGTATTCAGGGGGAGGATTTTGACAACGTGGATAATAAGGTAGGTATTTGGTATCGCTACCTGAGAGTGTGGCTACACTGAGACGTCTTTTATGTGATCCACAGATACGTAGGGCAAACTAGCAGATACGCAAATCTGTAGATGTTTAGTTAAGAAGTTGTAAAGTAATGTTTTGGCGCAGGAGGTTGAAGTTATATACACATAGGTTTGGCTGGGGGGGTTCAAGTTTTGTCAACACAACAAGCAAGAAGTTGAAGTTATGTCCACAAAACTGGCAGGAAGTTGAGGTTATGTTCACAAAACTGGCAGGAAGTTGAGGTTATGTTCACAAAACTGGCAGGAAGTTGAAGTTATGTCCACAAAACTGGCAGGAAGTTGAAGTTATGTCCACAAAACAAGCGGGAAGTTGAAGTTATGTCCACGGAACTGACAGGAAGTTGAAGTTATGTTCACAAAACTAGCAGGAAGTTGAAGTTATATCCATAAAACTAGCAGGAAGTTGAAGTTATGTCCACAAAGCTGGCAGGAAGGTTCCGACAAGATCGCATTACTTTTAACACTGGATGAGAACAGTTCATATCTGGGTCCTCAGACAGGCGGCTAATGCTGGTGTGTGTGTGTGTGTGTGTGAGTGTGTGTATGTGTGTGTGTGAGTGTGTGTATGTGTGTGTGTGAGTGTGTGTGTATGTGTGTGTGTGAGTGTGTGTGTGTGTGTGTGTCTGTGTGTCTGTGTGTCTGTGTGTTTCTGGTGAGCTAAGAACTCGACAGTCATCCATAATTGCGGGGATGATTGCGTTGTCCATCAGTCTGTTGTGGGTTATACCACAGGGGGCGATTCCTGGAAGGGTCTTACGACTGGAATGTTTCTTATGGGGTCTGAATCCTCAGCTCGTACCCTCGGGTTCACAATGTTTATATAACACCGTCCCAGACGTTACTCTATTGTTGGTTACAACCTTCCTTTCTTCTGCTTGGTTTCCAGGGAATATTTCTGGCTTATAGATGAAGTTGGTTCACTAAAATGCCTTCTGAATCACTCCTCCATTGTTGGTATAATATTTACTTGTTCTGTGTTGATTTTTAGGGTATATCTCTGATTTATACGTGAGGAAGGTTCCTTGAATTGTCCTTAAAGTAACGTGGAGGTAAGGGAGTTCCTTCACCATCGCCATATTACGAAAGCTCCCTCCCTCACTCCCTAGGAAGCTCCCTTTCTCCCTCACTCCCTCTGAGGCTTCTTCCCCCCTCCCTCTCTCCCTTCCTCTGAAACTCCCTCCAAGGCTCCCTTTTCTCCCTACCCGCCATGCCAACCAAACAATTATCAGTCTCCTTCGAATTTCAAGCATTTGTTGAAAGTTCATCACAAATTCCCCATCTGTCTCACTTTCAATCCGTCTCCCTCTCTCTCTCTCTCTCTTTGTGCATGTTTTCCTCTACTGTTCTTGGCTCATGGAGTACATACACCGTCTTCTGTATCCCAGCGCTTCTTCAGGCGCACACACACACACACACCCTTCCAGTTTTTCCCAAAACCAGCTGAACGACGTCGACAATGAACAATGATTCCTCGAGAGATGCCACGATAGATAGAGCAGCCAGACAACCCCACACACACACACACGCAAAAACGAGAGGACACCACGCAAAGATACTTGTTGGAAAAGATGTGAAGAAGAAGTACCTTTTTTTCTTTTTCTTTTTTTTTCCCCCTTGTGGTTCCGGAGTCTCGGATGAATGGGAATGAGGCAAATGATGGAGTTATGAATGATGGCTGAGTGAAGTTTAAGAAAGTTATTTGATGGAAGGAAAAAGGTCAAGCTTAAGGTGCTCAAGTGAAGAAGTTTCTCACAGTAATACACAAATGGTTCTTACACACACACACACACACACACACACACACACATACACACACACACACACATGGGTACACGCAAGCACAATTTGTTTGATACCAAAGCTACTTTTTCTTGAATTCCTTTTTGTCTAATATTATGCACATGAATGCACACATGCGAACGATTACACTCAGGCACACGCGCAAACACAGATACACACACACTCACGTCACCCCCTTAGAGCGGCTCAGAGTCTTAAACCTCCTCAGTACCTCTCAGTCTGTCAAATGTCAAATCCTCTTGGTCGACAAGTCTTGGAAGAGAGGGTGGTGTCAGTGGATAAAAATCTCTCTCTCTCTCTCTCTCTCTCTCTCTCTCTCTCTCTCTCTCTCTCTCTCTCTCTCTCGAGAACAAATAGAGACGAGCGAGCGACGGTGAGCGAGCGCGTCGCTGGTTAATCTCCTCGGCTCCATTTGTCAAGGTGACAAGAAATGCGACAGAAACACACATACACACACACACACACGCACACACACCGACGAAGTCAGAGGAGATTTAGTTCAGTTGAAGTTCTAAAAGAAGAGGTTTCGAGTCTCTCAAAGGGACTTACGTGGGTTTAAGATTCTATATTGTAACGCAAATGAGTGAGATTCAAGACTCTTATCACCTGGACTTGTTCTAGTCTCAGATCCTATCTCTTTTTTTTACGATTATATGAAAACTTGCACAGGGGAAAAAAAGATGTCTATAAGCTAAACAGCTTTCTATATAGGTGCTGGAGGAATATAGCCGTTTATAGGCCGAAATTTCTGCCTGAATTCAGTTCTACGAAAATATGATTTACATATTTACAGTCACTGTAAGTGAAGAGAGTGAAGATTCTTAATCTGTCGTTTGTGTAACACACCTTCTTTCACACGACGCTGGCAACTTACAGTCAAAAGGAGAGAGAACAGAGAACCCTGGTAAATGATCTCTGTCGTCGTTAATCACTTATCCAACGAAGTAGCTGAATCCATCTCCCGGACTAGTAAGATATTAAGAAAGAAAACACGGTGTGGGACGTCTTGCTGGTCCGGCTGCTGCCACAGCAACGACAGAGGAGGCAAAGAATAAACTTGTTCTCAAGCCTGCAACATTTATATATATATATATATATATATATATATATATATATAAACTGGTCTTGAAAACAAAGAGGAAAATGTTTAAAAGAGGAGCGTGTTGAGAGTGGCCTCATAGGCGGACGCGTGTGCCGTGCCGGGGGAACCACTCTAGGTAAGCCTCGGGAAACTGGTTTCGAGAGGGAGGGAGTGAGAAAGAGAGAGAGAGAGAGAAAGAGAGAGAGAGAGAGAGAGTGGGAGGAGGAGGAGGAGGGAGTGGAGGAGACAGACAAAAAAAATCGTGTAACGGGAAGATTGAGGAGGAGGGAGGAGGAGGAGGAGGCGGAGGAGGAGGGAGGAGGAGTAGGAGGAGGTAGGGTGGAAGAGTCTGCTGGACTGGACCCTCTCACCCGAGTCCATTACCCTCCCTGGTCAAGGGTTCGACCACCGTTATCCTGCAGGAGCGAGATCCTAAGGCCGCTGTTGCCATCAACTGGTGGGACTTCGACTCCTACTGCCAACCACTGAAGGGACCTGGTGGTCCCTGCCACCCACTGGAAGGTCCTGATGGTCATTACCACCCAGTGGAAGCCTGTAGACGACTATTGGATCCCCACTAGTAAAATTATGACAACCTTAACCTCCACTGAGAGGCACTATAACACTACTTCCCTCCACAACCTTGGAGCACCACCACTACCCTCCAGTGGGGAGATCTTGGCCCACCACTACCCCCTCAAACCATGGCCTAATACCACTACCCTCCACTGATACAGTTCAAGTGGCTCCCTAGCAATACCTTCCACCAGTAGATCTATGAATACCGCTACTCCTCTGTTGGTCAACCATATGCCCTTCACTGCTATATCTTAGACCACCACTGTGCCTCACTGAGTGGCCCTGAACCTCTGGGACCGCCATGCCCTCCAGTGGTAATCCCTCTACCATCACCACCCTCCACTGGTAAACAGTTAACCCTTATGCCCTCCAGTGGCAGCACTTTAAATCACCACTGCCACAACCCTCCACTGGCACCTCACGTGACCACCATACCTCCCAGTGGTTGGCCACTGCCACACACCACTTGCCTAATTCTGGAGCACCGTATATTCCACTGGAAAGATTGACTCTCACCAGTGGTAGTCACTTAACCACCATATCTCCCACTGGCCTCATTAATCTCCAACTCGCAGACCCCCAAGGGAACGCCAGCAAGAAAATCCTCCCCTGACAAGATTAACTCTAGCCACATATCCATCTTGCAGTTTGAGAAATCTGAAGATCATAATGTACCTTATTTGATATCATCTGTTACGTGGGGTTCCACAGTGCAGTTACGCAGTTCCCTCTCGTTACGTCCAGCCAATTACGTTATGTCGTGAGGAGCGAGTTTTGACACGACAGTGTTTTGCTCACAAGACCTGAAGGGAACTCTCTGTGACAGCAAGAACGGTTTTACCAACATCTTTACAGACCCAGGTCCTACCCCCTGCTCGACATTCGTGGGACATTCCCGTCGTAAGTGGTGCTTACTTACGTGGGGGGGGAGGAGGGAGGGGGGAGGCTGACGTAACCTGTTGATTTACATAATACATCGTAAGTCTCCTTTTCCCAAGAATGTTACGAGACCTTGCTGTAAATGTTAGTCTTGCGTCATGTATTTTTTAGTCACCCGTTGTTTGAGGTTCTTGTATCCTAACAGTTTCAATGACATCATCATCATCATCATCATCATCATCATCATCATCATCATCATCGTCGTCAGGAACAGGTCGTTTGAGTCATTCTTCCTCCGCCTATGTCTTGCTTACCCTACGATTACATTTGCCATTCGGGATGTACTAAGTCCTCTCCATGAAAACAACTTTCTTAACCCGAGTATCTGTCTTTTCCTTATCAGTAGAGAACACGTTATCACTGAATGATTTCATAGTCTCACTTTATTGCCAGGAGCAACTATTCATTTCATGATTGTTGCAATTTCATGGCTTCGTCGTCTAATTGCAAGCGCTGAGCTGTGGATGACGAGCGATTGATAAGGTCTGAGGTACCATCAGGTGGTTTGGCCTGTAGTTATTCTCAAGCAGCTAGTGCGTGACACTCAAAGTCATGCTTGCCCACGCGTCATGGGAACCAAACTGTGCACTTCCTCCTCCTCCTCCTCTTTTACTTCCTCCTCCCCCTCCTCCTCCTCATTCTCTTCCTCCTTCTCCTTCTCCTCCTCCTCTTCCTCTTCCTCCCCCTCCTCGTCCTCCTGACCTCCTTGACTGTAAATTATAGACGAAAAGAAAACGAAACATTGGAAAAATGGTGAAAATATCTTGTTCTTTTCAGAGTCAGGATTGGAGGTATGACTTTCGTATTGATTTATATTCTCATAAGGCGTCTTGCATTGGTCCTAATGGCAAAGACATCTGCTGCGTCAGGACGCGAATTTGGAAGTGTGTCTGTGTCTTGTGTCTGTGTATTTAAGTGTGTGTGTGTGTGTGTGTGTGTGTGTGTGTGTGATTTGAGTATGAGCGTGAGTGAGTGTGTTTCGAAGTGTGTATCGTCATATTTGAGTTGCAAGATAAAGGCCACTTTCGTTCGATTTCAATTTCCATTGCCCAAAATTGGTTCTCATCTGCACCAGCTCTTTGGTCACCTTATCTTACGTCAAAATGGAACAAACTTGTTCATTCTCACCACAAAAAATTGGTGAAAGTAATTTGCAATTATATTATTATTGAAAATGAATGTTACATTAAATAGCATTCCAATTTATTAGATTCTACTTTTTTTTAATTACCTTCCGGATTACATTCTAAAATTCGTCATAATTATTTTTACAGTTTATCATTGAATTATCATTATCACTTGAGTAATTTGTGTGAATTACATTCATTCTTTCCCGTCTTTAAACTAAAGTAATTCGTATAGTCTCCCACTGAACCCCAGTTTTCTAATCCTTCCCTAAATATGTTTGATATTTTTGTCTGCAGAGGCGAAATTATGTTCTCACGTTCCCTTCCGCCCAAGATGAATGTTAGTCCACCCTGCCAGCCAAGGTCGTCATGTCAATAACAACGCCCACCACTTCGGACCTTAATGCGAAAGTCACCTGTGGCCTACCGCTCGGCGAAGGAACCTTGGGCGTAACCCCCAACCTTCAGTATACCTTTTAAGGGGAAAGTCTGATGACTTTTTTTTTTCCCCCTCTTGTAGGTGATTCTTTGAGTCCGTGTTCCTATATTCTTCTTTCCACACCTTTTGCTGTTGTTCCCACTATAGGAATAAACTGCGGTGGTTAACCTCAGCTGGTTTAATTCTAGAGGGAATATTTGAGGTGTGTTTTACCTCCTGGTTTTCATATGTAGACAAAAGACAGTGTTGGTTTTTGCTGATGAGGACACTTTTCCTCATCCCTGCCACTGCGTGAGCTTAAGAGAGACAGACAGACAGACAGAGGGACACAGACAGACTAAGGCAAAAGCCAGAGAGAGGGGTCATCTGTGTTCTGAGGGCCCCATTTGGGATGGGATGCATCGCTTACTGGTCTGTGGTAGGAATGTGTGTCTTTGACACGACCGACTTGCTTCAGGTATCCATTTTTGTCCTTACCAAACGATCGGTTTCCGTTCCATTCTCGACTTTCGCGTGTATTTCCGTCTGTTTCCTTCACTGTCTTCCTTAACTGTCTCAGTCTGTGGTGATTCCGGCGCTATATTTGTGGAGTAATAGATGATAACTGTCTCGGTTTCTTTATCACAGAGGATGTTTCTGGTATTATAGATGGAGTCTCAGTGGAGGAAGTTATCAATTTTCCTGCATGCACGCTTTTTGTATTTTCTTTCAATCTTCGCTTGCCAAAAAAGGAACACCCGTGTGTCTCTCACACTGGACGGCTACCCTCCGCTTATGTCCGTTGCAGAAGGAGTCGACCATGTTTCATTTTCTTTTTATGTGGAGTTATCAAAGGGCCCCATCGCATCCTCCCACTCCCTCCCTCCAGGCGGCGTCTTAATGTCTCTGTTAACGCCATCAGTTGGATATAGAGTCGTCGATTTTTGTGCCTTAAAGAGGAAGAGTTTTAGAAATGCATATTTATTTTAAGTCGTCTGTTTCTTCTTGCTCGATTTTCCCCTGTCTCTTTTATGAGCTTATAGAAAGAAGCAGTAGTGATTTGGTGATAAATGTATTTCTTTTTTCTTTAAGTTTACTGAAATTTATGGAAATGGGAATATTTCTATCACCCTTAGAATTTCCCTCAACTGTAGAGATTGGATTATTCCCTGGCTGCTGTCCCCTCACTCACCTATCCATTGCTTCGCCAGTCACGAACTCAGCTGTATCCTCATAACCAACTCTTCCTCAGTATCCAGATGAGTATAGCCTCGTGAGACGGCCCTTCTCAGTAGCAGTCTCAGCTCATCTCAGCTCCAGTACCGCTGGATATTCCTCTTGAGTATCTCATCACAAATATGTCCTGGTTTCCCACGACGAATCTCTCTCTCTCTCTCTCTCTCTCTCTCTCTCTCTCTCTCTCTCTCTCTCTCTCTCTCTCTCTCTCATCCCTCATCATTAAATTCTACATCACTCG
>JAYMFT010044757.1:0-30070 GCA_038088735.1 Panulirus argus | reverse complement strand
TATATATATATATATATATATATATATATATATATATATATATATATATATATATATATATATATATATTCTTTGAAGTACATACATACATAAGCCATTTATTTCTAGTTAAAAATAGAAAACTGAATATTATCGTTTTCTACCTTTCAAAAATATACAGTAAATCCTTCGTGGAATTCTCTGACTATGAAACATAAGTCATACAGAAATTGTAATATTATACATTTCAATGGAGGAAATTCTTGCATGTGATATGCAATACCAATTTAACTAACAGGTTATCATTGCCACTAAAGCCTTCTGTCCGCCAGACATGTTTCATCAAATTCGTACACACAAACGCATCACTACCTTTAATTGAACGAGGCTTTAGAATTCTCTGTATAGCCATATACTTATCCAAAACACTTAATTACCATCACGTACACCTCAAAAAGGGACGATGAACTTTTGAAACCTATATTTAGATATAATCTGCAATTGCTTCATAAACATTCAGTGAAGTTAAACCAGGGTTAGTAACAGGTTAATAATGTTAATAGTGTTTCACTCAAGGGCCACATCTATAATGAAAGCGTGTGTGATCATAGTGTTACTCTTAAAAATCTCCAGAAAGTGTTGAAGATTACATAATTGGTGATTGTAACTTGACGTTGACGGACTTGTTGACCCTATCAGTCGATAACCAACCAACCAGTCATGCTTCATTACATTATAAAATTAGACTAGTAAGGTTGACATTATTCTTCCGTCTTACAATTTATCAAAAAGCCATTCAGTTACTAAGCTTTTGTACCACAACCATTGAGTGTTCACGGGAACTTCAAAGATTTCACATTGACGGTTTAACACTATTCGCAAAAAGAATTTACAACAAAACCGTAACTTTTATCAGTGTGATATGATAATAACAATCTCTACAATGTTACAAGCATTGATACAGTTTACCACACAACCGCCTTACGCCCAAGATGTAACTTCCACAATGAACACCTGCTGCTAATCTGTCCTGTATTGACTCCAAAAAGACGTGATTTGTGGCGGGATTGTCCACTGACAATGACACAGCCTTGTCAAAACCCTGCCACTTACAAGAGAAGTCCGGAAAAATTATATATGTACATATATAATTACCCAAGAACTTACTAAAATAAAGTCCTAACGGTACCTAAAACCTCGTTGTAGATGTTTATGCAGCCTAAAGGCTGCGCTACTTCCTACAGCAGGGAAATGTGGACTCCTTTTGGAGTGAAGAGTTTAGACTTGATTTTATTCTTACGGACATAGCTTCGCCAAAGGTAACTTTTCATTTACGGTGTAATCTCATGGAGGCGGAGTCCGGTTACACCAAATATACATATATGGCCTTTTCCATCTCTTTCCTGGCGCTACCTCGATGACGCAAGGTGTGGCGAGCCTATTTCCTGTGGGGCGGGATGGCGTCAGGAATGGATGAAGGCAAGCAAGCACGAATATGTACTCTCTACCTTCTCATGTCTTTCCCAATAACTATGACATGGCTCATTTCGAGAGACATGTTTTTCATTTTCTCAAAAATTTGTAAATACTTTCCCTGCCTGTTTTTCCCCCTTTCTCAGTTCTCTCTATATTTCAATTAGGGCCCGGGCTTGATGTGGACTTTTGTCCGTGACTGGAGCCTTCAACATAAAAAAAGAATATATAGCTGTACCTTATATCTATTCCTTACTCCTGCATCTTCACTACACCGTTAATAACATTGGCATTTGCCCTTTGCTTTACGGATCAGGTCTAAGACCATGTTGACTAAATTTTCCAACTGTGTAAGAGTTTGTGTTTGTCTCTACGCTTCTCTTCCTATAAGACAATATTGATGAAAGCACCCGTAAGGAAACAACGACTTAACCGACAGTGCAAGAGAGTTCGTAAGGTTAAGCCAAAGGTGTCCAGGGGTGGGACATTGTCGCTATACGCGAACCCACTTCCAGGACACAACATACCGCCCAGGTACGCCCACCTCCGCGCCCACCACATGCGCGACTCTAGCAGCTTTCGAGCCGAAATCAACAACCGCTGGTGTGTGATGTTTGTGGACTCCGGCTCGTGCTCATCATACATGTCTTACCAGCAGGCAAAGTAGATGGGCCTGATGAACAGGATTGATCGACTCGAGCAAAAAATGATACGGTTTTGGACCGGGAAGGCATACGCGTCTATGGGGTTGGTCAGAAATGTCCTGGTAAATATAGATTACGATCTACATTTCTACTCCGATTTTCGGGTCGTTCCGACACGGTACTTCAGCAAGAGATGGCGCTCCACTTGTTTCCTGGGTCACGGGGACTTGGCGAGGAACCAAATCATTCAGAAGCACATTGGAACACAGTCTATCATATATTTCAAGGACCTGAACGTTCTTGACCAACTGCCACCGAGAGATGGTGCTCCATGCCAAAGGCAAATGTGCTTCCAAGCACGAGTGGAGAAGCAGTTTGCAGATCCCGCGATGAGCGTGCGGGTAAATACGGGCCAACTGAAGACTTACATCTCTGAGAAGTGTGTGCGCTCCGTCTCCTCGGCAGCAAGACATCGTGAGATCAAACGCTTAAAGATTAACATGGACCGATTCCGCTCTCTCTCTACCGCCGTATCGACACATCAAGACAATTCACAGGATATAACAATCGGTCGCTCGTTACTCGGACAGTATGGTGCGCTTATTGACTACCAAGTGGGGGCAGTTGCCTTTATGGTCAATAGAAGAACGTATAGAATAATGATGAAATGAGAAGGTGAGCCTTACGGTAACGGTGACAGACTGGTAGAGATATTGTGACCTCGTTTGATCTCTATATTCGCTATAACACAGAAAGAAAACGACTCGCTGTTATCTTCGCTTTCTTCTTTTGATTCTATTCTTCAAGATATTTTTTCCATAGACACATGACTTTCCCTATGTTTATAGAAAGTATTCATTGATTTCTTTTCAGGTCTTCCTCTCCTATCATTGTTGACACAATGATTATAGCTAACATAAAAAAAAAAAAATATTATACCGGTTATTTCTGTTCCGTAAACAAAATCCACGTTCAAATCCACTCTAATAATTCATCTGGTTAATCAAACAGGCTAATGTCTGCATTTCTTGAACGTTGTGTATTCACCAGTGGCTTCCTGGGCCCAGTCTGATTTCTCGGGAGTTCTAATTAAGAGCCTTCTAGTTTTTTGTCTGTTGTCCTCTCACGGTTACAGGAGCCCTTGACGGATTCATGACTATATTGTAGTTATGTATTATTTTGTATTATCAAATCACTTGACTCGATCCGTAAAGATGAGGGTGGAATGGGGGATGTAATGTAGGGAAGATGAGAGTAAAAAGAAGGTGAAGGTGTAGTGAGGCTGGGGCCTAGGTGTAGTGAAGACGTGTACGATGAGGGTTGAAGTGAAAATGTGATTGTCGAGGGTGAAGTGAAGCTAGGTTTATTAAGGGTATAATTTTAGAGGTGTCTCCCTCTTCTTAGTGAACATAATGGTTAGTGAGAAGCGAACACGATGGTGAAAGTGAAGATAATGATGGTGACTGGTAGACCTAAAGCCCAAATAACATACCAATCAAATAGCACGAGACAAGAGCCATATATACAGTGAGAGCATAAGTGGTCTTACTAGAAGTATCTTCAGTACCTAAGGAAGCTAGTTGTTTATGATTTTTGTGCGTGATGGTTATGACTTGATAGCTGACTGCCTTGTCATGACCCCTGGAAGTCAGTAGCAACAGAGATTAGACAGGAGCAAGGGAGACTGCAAAACGTGCGGGAGGAACAGCAGTGAATGAAGCAAGAAGAGCAACAGCGGCAGCTGAAGCAAGGGGCAGTAAGAGCCAAGCAGTCGGCACCGCCGCCGGAGGGGAGGTAGAAAGCGTAACAAGCAGTTATCTGGGCCGTCACACACACACAGAGCGTCACGGTGGCTACCACCACCATCAGCCAGGCCAGAGTAACTCTATGTGACGCTAATTCACTTTCACTCACAGACAGGCTTGTGGAAGGGGGGGGGGGGAAGTGAGGAGGGTTAAAGGATGTTACTGGAGGGGAGTGGGGAAGGTGGGGGGGGCGTTACGGGAGGGGAGTGGAGGGGGAGGAGGAATGCCTCTAGAGCAGTGGTCCCCAGCCTTTCAGAGCGAAGGACCAAGAAACATCTCCATTCTCATCTACCGTCTTACATCTAATAAGTACCGTCTCGACGGTTTAGACGTACCACTGAGGTACCGTTGGGTACCGCTTGCCTTAAAGAACCCTTCTACAGGCAGCCGAGGCCCTCAAGCGCCTCCACACACACGCACACACGTGGAGGAATCAAAGCGGTCGTCAAAACTAGGGGACTACAGAGAAAGTCTTATTAGCAGAGAGTTACAATAGCTAATGATTCACGTGATTCTGGGATGGATTCATGAGTTCGAATCAACGCCAAAAACGTGTGGAGATCCCATTCACCGTGTATGATAACGAGACAGAAATGACAGTTTATGACACGCGAGTCATGGAAGACTGTCAGAGGACTGCATGGAAGAAGAAATTACCAGGATTTTTTCTCGTGAATCTTTATCATTTCGTTTTAGTTTCATAAGACATTTGTTATGTCCTGAAGCAGTGCTACAAAATTCATCACTATTTAGGTTTTGGTTGTTTCTTTAGGGCTTAGGCCTAAAAATTATATTTCATCCAAGGTACAGAACATTAGGAAGATAGAAAATTAAAAAAAGACTGATGTCTTTATTACCGCCCAGGTTACTCTATCAGATCAACCAGGACCCGCTCCTAAGAAAGAGTTCTACAGCCCCAGGCTGCGCTACTTTCAGCAGCAGGGAAATGTGGACTCCTTCGGAGTGAGAAGTTCTCTGACGAGTCTGTTACTCCCACAGTCTCGCCAAAGGTGATTATTGACTCACGATGTAAAACCTCGAGCATGCAAAGCCCGGTAATATATATATATATATATATATATATATATATATATATATATATATATATATATATAATGAGCCAACTAAATGAGAGGCGCATCCCGACTATACTTTCTAATCAGCCAATTATCTGGGCCGTTGTGTGGCGTCACTGGCTAGGAACCATCATTGCACCAGCGTAATTTTACGTACAACCTCACTCAGTTCAGAGGCCATTAAGAGGCATTCATTATACATATTACCTGTATCATGAGCCTTACAGGAACATAAAACATCAGAAAAAGTATCTTTATGTTCGTTCAGGGGGCATTAAGTCTGACGTCATATGGGTGAATTTTGAGACAATTAGTGATTGCATGGCACGCGAACGTTATACCTGCTACTAACGTGAGTCAGCATGGGTCAGCCAGGGGTCGGACCCGTAGGGATTCGAATCCTAAGAGTGGCAGTTGGCCTACACCCAACCCAGGTGTTCATCCTCACCCCGTGGATGGTCGATAAATTGCTTAGCTTGGTGTGTGTGTATATACATAGATCGGAGTAAAGACATGAAACATTTATACAAAGGTAAAAGACGGGGCAATGCGAGTGTAAACCCTCTCCCCTTAACACGTAAATGATAATGAGAAATGATAATCACACACCCGCACCACACATGCATACTTACATAGGTATGTTAATGTTTATGTAAACCCAAATTTATCCGACTAAATCAGCTTTCTACTCGTGTTTATTGAGACGACATCAATCTTAAACTATTCATATTTAGCAGTGCTGCATTATTGGTTTATATATATATATATATATATATATATATATATGTTTTACTATCGTGTTCATTTTTGCTTACGCTTATTTTTGTTTATATCTGTTTTATCCATACTCCTGTGTGCTTATTTTGCATATATATATATATGCAAAGGTCATATCGTTCTGAAGTTTATTATTATCTTTGTGCACAAAAGGGTCAGCTACGATCATGATAGATTGGCCTAACAAAGATAGCTTTATGCCAGCCTGGCTGTGTTTACAGTGGCTGCCTCACATCCGCCAGGGTCCGTCTCGGTATCCGGGTGAAGGAGGCATTCTTTCTTATCCGCTGGAGCGACGCGAGTGAAAGTTATGGTGAGAGAGGCAAATGATCCTTTCACAGGAATTTTTACTTGATAATCTGTCGCACACGTTGCTCGTGGCGGGTGCGTTACGACAGAATCATGTCCATGTTTTATATTCACGTAATATCGCAATCCAGTTTTTCGTTCCTGTTAGTCAACTAATTAGCGACATTCGAGACGCAAATGCTGTCGAGACATCTAGTGCCTAATCGTTGGGCTTTGTGAGATAAAGTTAATGCAATTTATTTTATTCTTATTTGCATATAACGTATATAGAAGCAATATACCGTAGCTGGCCGTCTATAGTGTAATTCAATTTAATTATATAATTAGTAAAACTATTTGTGACAAAATAAAGATCAAAAATGCATATACGAGATTTTCATTTGAAATTCACCTCGATCTCAGCAGTACAATGAGATAATATTCGAGCGTGACACTATGTCTCGGTATGGATGGCATGGTCTTATTTGATGCTACTCAGGATTGGGTCAAAGACAAGGCTGTCTGTAACCAAGTACTGTACACAGATGTTCAAGGGGGTCAATGCTCTCCCAGGAAGCAGATCTCTCCTGCGATATATGCAAGGAAGTTTAAACTCGCTCTATGCGTTAGTTCGTCCGTCCGTCCGTGACTGTAATCGACACCAGAACATATCCGGCAGGAGGCGCGTCTCCCGCCCACCCCCCAAAGACCTGCAGCAGCTTCTGTGCTTGTTTACATCCGCTGCCTTACATCCCGGAGCACACGACCCAGAGGCAGGTGGGTGGTGGGAGGTGACGATGACCACCACCCCACCACCGAGGGTAAGTCCAGTGAAAGTAAACATTCCCCAGGGACCCCCGGATCCTACTGTGAGCTAAATTGGCCACCCCCCACCCCCTCCTCCCTTCCTCTCTCTCTCTCTCTCCTCACATGACCATTCTACAAAATATTCCAAATATTCCCGGATCCAGGAGGGGCTCTGCTATCATTAGCGTCCGGGACCCATATACACGTACACGCCCCTGTGGGAAGGCCCAGTGAAAGTCTAACTTGCGTGAGGTGTTAGCCTAAGGCCGTGGGTAACGTCGCCCATCGATCTTATCTCCTCTTCTCTCTGTCTGTCTCGACAAGGACGCCTCCCGGAGCTGTTCCACAGCCGCGGGCATAACAGGCCACAGGAATATGTCTGGTGGAAGCCATCACGTGAGCCAAGAGGCGCCCCTCAACACCTTATGATGGTAACTCCTGGAGAAAGAATAGAGACAGCACTTTGGGGCAAATAACACTCTTTCTTTATATCTGATCAGACATTGTTCTATCAGTATCCATCCATCTGTCTATCTTTTCACCTGTCTATCTACCTATCCATCCATTTGGTCTATCTATTCAACTATTATCAATAATTCTAATCCCAATCGTCATGTGTTGCATCAGGTATACATAAAGTCCTCGAAATCAAGACATTGATCGCTGATCCGAAAGTAAAACAGGAAAAAGATAAGATAATTGTACCTGAAGTCTCTCTCTCTCTCTCTCTCTCTCTCTCTCTCTTTCTCTCCCTCTCTCAGCCGCAAGAATACACGCGCGACACAAAGACGGTGACGCAGTTGGAAAGATTTCGCTGCACGAGACGTCATGCCGTTCGGTGGGGGGAGGAGATCGGGTGATACAGAAAACCTCAGTCCAAGAAAAGACCGGGAAAAGGAAAAGACAAGAGACGCTGGTGAAAGTTCGTCGCCACGGAGCAAAACACTTCTCCAGAGACTACAAAAGACGACACCATCACCATCAACGAGTCATTGCCAAGAAACAGAAGAAAATCGAATGATTAAACTTGGGAAGTTAGAAAGAAATCGACACCTGGAAGTCATTATACACTATGTTCACCAACGGATCCAAGAGTAGGGTTTCTAATTTACTGAAGCATTGCCCTCACAAGACACAAGAGTAAGAAAGTCCGCAGGAATGTTTGAAAAGCAGTCAAGATCGTGGAAAAGAGACCTTTGATTGATGTGCTTTGGTGTGTGTGTGTGTGTGTGTGTGTGTGTCCGCCCGTCTGTGTGGCGTTCAGAAAGCGTGGATGATCCTCGCGTTTCTTACATGCAAATTGATGTTCAAAGTAAAGTAGAAAGTTGAAGGTGGTTGATGTAGAAAAAAGGCTGTGAACGGGAGGGAAATTATTAAGTTGTATGAAGATAAAAAAATTGAGGGAAGAATAAAGATGTTGAGATAAAGATTGGGACAAAGGGAGATTATCAAAAATAGAAAACCTAGTTTTAAAAAGAATGCAAAAAGGAGATACTAACGTGAGATCATGAAGTGTGAATGACCTAGTGACCTCGACCTGATGACCCGGACCTCTTGACCACGACCTGATGGTGATAGCCCACCTTCACCTAGACCCCTCTGGCACCACCTCAAAGTCATGATTCAAAACCGTTTTTGGTCCCATGCCCAACTTAAGTCACTTTTCATAACCCGACGTAAAGCCTTAAACTTACGACAGACCTTAATGCCCGTCTTATGAAGCCGAGAAAGATACCTAAGCAGAGATTCATCTCAAGATTTACCTCAGAAGAGAAGGTTAGAAATATTTCCCAAAGACCAGTAGACCAGGCGACTCAAAACCAGACCAGACCAAACCAGAAACCAAGATCAACACCCAACGTAAGAACTGACTCAATACCTGGCCTAAGATACCCCGGGATCAAAGAATCGAGTCATATGACACCGAAGCTTCATTCCGAAGCAGTGACTCGAGACGCGACCGACTCCTAAACCCGACACCCCAAGAGAACGGACACGGAACTCGTGCGTAAAAGAGAAAGTACAGGAACGGGAGGGGAGGAGACGGTGTGTTTGACGTCATTTCCGGTTAACTGATACTCCTGGAGAACGGTAGAATTAGAATAGAATTAAGTGTCAAGAGAAAGCAAAAGTGTGAATGAGCAATCCACAACTCTCACCACGAATCAGTTCCGGATCCTTGAAGGAATGAAATTATCACATACCTCAGGAAAACAGCCGTCAGGAATGAGCGGTAAAAAAAATGCGATATGGTAAAGAAAAATTATAGAAATATTTTGAAAAAGGAATACAAAAATAAAAACAATAAAAATGACGAAATATAATAAATTAGTTTCAGATTATGAGAGATGTCTCTGGCCTCAACTTCATCAAGGGGTGAAGAGCATTTATCAAGATGATAGCCACATTAGGATAACGAGAACATCACCATATATATATATATATATATATATATATATATATATATCCTAACATGAGACAGATAAGGTTGGATGAACAGCTGGGTTGACTGTGGACCGACTGCCGCAACCAGGATTAGAACCTATGCGCTCCACCTTAGGAAGTATAGCAGCAATATAAGAATGACTGAAAACTTAACCAAATATTCTCGTGCACAGCCATGGAGGTACAATCGAATACTAAAGCAAAGTCTGAGTTGCAAGATTTGTACATAAGGTGAAATGACTGTTAAGTATAGTCGACAGGTAGGGTCGTACCTGTTCACCTAATCATCTTATACACTTGTCCACATGCTATGGTGTAGACGAGACATTATAGGCACGAGACAAACTTTGGTGCATTGAGATAAACAGATCCAGATGAAAAGAAATATTCAGTTACAGAGGTGGGCAGAAGGCACCATTTTCAGCATTTTCAGAGTACGTGATGTATATTAAAGAAAAGAATATACAGTAACTTTAGAGATATATAATAAAAGTTTCATTGTAGAATATATCATCAATAATGATAATGATAATAATAATAATAATAATAATAATAATAATAATATGATAATATTAATAATAATAATAATAATAATAATAATAATAATAATAATAGAATAATTAGCAAAACTTTCGAAATCATGTGCCGAACACCACATGCTGTTCATGAGTCGTTTTTCAGTATGTATCCTCCCTGTACCTTGTAACATCAAATGAAATATATATATAGAACACGATTTGCATACATGACTTTCCAAAAGTACCAAGAAAAAAGAGAAAACTAGAGGAGGTGGAGAGGAGCAAGAGAGGGCGCCCCGGGCATGGCCGCCACCCGCTGACCCACAACGCCTCTGTTCCCGCCAGTTCTGGGCACGCCATGACGTCATGCACTTTCTCCCGCGCCCTGGGCAACTTTCCCCAGTGAGTTGACAGGGCGCACGGGTGTCCAGGGGCGTGGTGATGGTGATGGTGGACCCTGAGTGACATGCGGTAACACTGACGATAATGACAGGGTGGTATTGGTGTAAAGGAGCCTCAGGGTGTGTTGGGCGAAGTGGAGATGCCGGAACTCAACGAGGGAATGGGGGTTAAAGAGCCCCGTGGGGCCGGGCCGCGTGACGTGCCTAGCCGTTGTCACCCGGTCGGTGAGCAGATAGGTTTACCGGCATCAGTTTACCCTCTCTCCTGGGGTAAAGGTCCTCGTACCTAACGATAAAAAGTTCAGAGTCCTCAGAAATCTATGCATTGTTAAAGGCAAAGGCCTGTTGTTTGCAAAAGGTTGTTACGGCTTTGGCAATGATCATCCATCGTCATTGGACAGTTTAGTCGTGTTATTCAATTGGTGACGGCATGGCGAAGGAGGGACGGGTGAGCCGTATCTTCAAAGACCTGGAGTTGTCCAAACTTTACCGAGTGGTGATTGTAACTTGAAAATGACTGTCTCAATAATCTTGGTATTCATTAGGCCTAAAGCCCAACCAGCTGGGGTTAAGCAACTTGAAGAGGATTTAACTTAGTGTTCGGTGGGTCAAATCATGGTACTCGAAAGAGAACATATGTATCCTTAGTTTGGTTTCGTGTGAACCCAAAGATTTAAAACACGGGTCTGTGATTTCGTACTGAAGAGATGAAGTTGGCCACGTTTTTGACATTATTCATACATATTTTTTTTATGTTAGCTGAGACGGCGCGGGCAGCTAAGGCCCTAATCAAGGCCATCCCATTAACGCTATTTATATATACGTATATACCCTTGCCTGAACCAGGTACCCATTTTATCGACCAACCCCTAGGAGTAGCTGAATTATACCACAACATTAATTAACTATGGCATCATTTATCATGAAATCGTTGTTTCTCTTCAGACTTCGTAAAAGTTACCCCAGTCTTTGCCCCTAACCTAATGGCACATTAGTTCGAGGAGATGATTGGGATCGCCAGGCTGTTTGGAGCTCACGCGCACCTGGGTTCGGCTTCAGGTGTCGGTCACAGTTAACAGAAGGTAGTGGGGACGGAGGTAGGAATATTTACCAGCATCCACGGTCCTCTTACTTCACCTCTCGTTTGGGAGTGTTAAGTCAGCCAGCCCTCTAGGAGATGGACTCTCGAGATGGATAGTGTTATTCTTTCTTAATTATTTAGTGTAATGATGACTGTTATGATAATGACAATAATGAAGTAGGTTCTCTACCAGCAGAGAACACCGAGTCTGGTTATCATGAACTTCTCTAACAATGAAGATGAAGATGACAATAGTAACACAATATCCTCCAGTAAAAGCTTAAAAGTACAGCTATCTTTAATCTCACAATTCTAGCAAGATTTTCACAACTTTCTGATTCACTTACAAATTCTACATTTTACTTTTTTTTTTTTTTACGTATGATCTTCATCTGCTCCAATATGTTTGGAGAAATCCAGATAATCTAGACTGTCACGTTCAATAAAAACTTACAAACTTAGTATATGATGTTTTGCTTTCTGTAATCGACAAAACACATTTTTTTTTCTTTTGTTGATATATTTGTTTTTCCATTATTTTTAGTTTAATAGCTGTGGTCTCCGAATCCAATCTGGGCCTGCACTCCTCTCAGAACATCTATCCCAGTCTCATTTGCTGGAGCGGAGTTGCGGTCTTCTAAGACTGACTTTACCTGTCACGTAAGTTTCTACTGCAGAAGATTGCTTTTAAAGGTGTGATGTTCTTTAAATACGTTAAAATGCTTGCATTAAATTTTTTTTATGAATATTTTTACAAACATATCTTATAATATTTTTGATAAATTTGCATATATAACATATAAATCTTGATGAACTTATAAGAAGTGAGCTATATGAAGACATAAATATCCTATCAATTATTTTTCGATAGAAATGATATATCTGAAATCATAGAGCAAACTTGAGGAGTTTAGGCAGGGACTTAACCTCCATACGTGTTGAATTTGCTCTTTATATCTTACAAATGATTTTCATTTCTAGTTAAAGAAAGAAAGTTAATTCTACTGACTTCTCTTCTTTAAATCTGATCTAAATCCAAATCAGTTGCTTTCTTTTCTGTTTTTAAGTAGGTGTGAATAATTCTTTATGATTTAATTTTTTTTTTTTCTGAGTTTGCCCAATGGATTATAGTGTGTTAACGTTTGTAAGTATTCAGCTTATATATGAACAATCTTTACGTAGAAGGATATCACAAGTATTGCATTCTCTTTTCTTTTAAGAAAGCCCAAGAATGATTTATTGGTGAAATTCAGAAGACAAAAATATATTAGAAAACTCAGATTTTTTCTTTTTTTGGTGAGGGTGGAGTTGGGTGGTGCCTATTTAGGCGCCCTATCTCAACCCTTTGTATGTATTCATTCACAGTGAAACCTCCTGCCTCCCTTTGTCTGAATGACCTTTTAACCATCTTGCATTTATGTATTTCCGAGATGTTACCTGATTTCTCCTCTTTACTACTTCAAATAATTTTAGCATCCAGGGTAAGATATTATACCTTACCCCACCTCGAGACTGGGTTTCACTTGAGGAAATCGAATACATATGATAGTGCGAGCTGCTATTTAAGGGTAAGGAACTAAGGTCCACTAGTATCGCATTCGACAGAGGATACGTGTTGATCATCACATCGAACACTATCTATCTGTCTTTCATCGTTGAAAATAAATCAAATATCGACCAGCAGCCTCTTAACTTCGACGACATTCTGTTTAGAGCTTTTCTTAATTTCCAGTTATGTTTTGAGGCATATAAATAAACCTTAGCATAGTGAGGACTTATCTCACTGAGCTGCTAAGAATTACACAATAGCTGGGACACCCTCAGCGGTCAGTCCATTGAGTCGTGTGAGGCAGATCTATAGGATCTTGTCTTCACAGACCGGATCAGGAAGAATACATACTCGTCTGGCTGAGTAGTTTCTAAACCACTTGAGTATGACGGTATACGACCCATGGGTATGATGGCCTGGTCGTTAACCGATACACTTGTACTCAAGGGTCGTATCTTATGTGCTCAAGGTCATCGGTCGTTTCGTCGTAGACAAAGGGTGTATAGAATGAACGTATGCAACGTATCAGTGGGTATGGAAGTCCTAAATGAAAGGAAGATATATGTATATACATAGATTTGTCTTCCTTTTCCGTTTTCTCCCGCATTGCTGCCACCACCATCTCCATCATCATCTCCACCACCAACTCCAACATCGCCGCCACCACTACCACTCCCGCAACCAGTTCCGCACCATCATGGGAGGTGCGGTCGCCACCAGAGAGATATGTGGGTCAAGGCACCTTGCCCCCAGAGCTTCAGCACTACATCCTCCCCGAGGCACGGTGCCCCAGAACTACCCCCCCCCCTCCCCCTTGGGCTTCTGTTTCTCACACTACCACATCGTTCAGGCATGGTGCCCTCCCCCCCCACCCCCATTAGAGCTCCAACACTACCCTTTCTCCAACCATGGTGGTGCCCACTGAACCCCCTTAGCACTACCACTTCCTCAGGCAGGGTCCCCCCCCCCCATCGAGCCCCATTGGTAACCCTCCCACAGACAGGTGCCCCCAGAACTCCCCCAGGCACGGTACCCCCAGAGCCTCTTCCTTAACCGCCACACACACACACGCAGTCTTCAAGATCCCCCAAGGACGTGGCAAGACCAATTGGACCCAGGCGGCTTGTGGCTTCTCTCTCGTGTTCGTGCTTTGTGTGTGTGTGTGTGTGTGTGTGTGTGTGTGTGTGTGTGTGTGTGTGTGTGAGTGTGTGTAAGTAATTATCTATTTCCACTGTACGGAGAGGATTTTCTTCATTCATAGGACCCCATCTCTTGAATGCTTCCTACTATCATACAGTTATCTAAATTTCTGTATTCTTGTACACAATCGCAATTTAATCACTTACTTCATTTCATTCCTCTGCATTTTCATAAAGAGCAAAAGTATTTCTTTCATACGTTCATTCATATCGTGCCTTGGTATTACCGGACTCCTCCTGCAAGAGGTTACACTGCAAGAGAAAAGTCACTTCAGCGAGGCTGTATCATCATTGGGGAGTACAGCCTCGTCAAAAAAGAAAAAAAAATCTCACTTCAAAGGACCTCACATTACCCTACTACTGAAAATAACGCAACCATAGGCTGAAGTAGCCTTCAGAAAAAAAAAGGGTAACACCAGTACTCTTTCATAGAAAGTGGACCTGGTGTAATCAAAAGCAAATTAGATATCTTGCCTGTGTCATCCGGGTCCGGTCCTCTCAATTTCCACTCATGAACTTTCTAATTGAAGCAAAGTGTTTCTCGGGGTCACTCCGGACGGCAAATCGTGGAGCATTTTACTTCTGGATCGTCGCAGAACGTGTCATCGTATGTCGACAAAAAAAGGTGAACAAGAAATACAAATGATGGAGCACAATCCCTCATAACCTAAGACTTCTGTGAGGACCTCCTCACATTCTTCTCTCTCATGAATCGCGTGGAGATCCTTGACTGCATCCTTCGCCCTCTCCAGGACACCATCGTCACTACAGTACTCCACCCGACGACTCCTTAGAAGAACGTAATCACTCTCACCAAGTGACTCTAAAGAGTCTTCGGCCACAACGCCATCTGCCGTACTATCCCGTCAACATCTGTATGGTTTAAGACTTTTGTATGTTATTACTTTTTTTTCAGAAGACAACCTTGTCACAGACCATCAGCTTATCTTTTGCCTTTCTTTCCCGTATACTTCAATGACCAGAGGCTCTTTTATACTAGACTGTCAGTGAATATTCACTGGTGCTCTTTGGCCATATTCAAATATTCCTAGTGACGGTATGTGAACGGGCTCTCGAGGGGCCAGCCCTGGTTTTGTCCCCTCTGGTTGTTTGAGCTAAATGATAACATAGTACAAGCAGCTGGATCCCTAGGATTCACACACAGCCTTAGCAAGCAAACCCATCACCAGATTCTGAGACAGAGAGGGGAGAGGCTGCGCAGCCAGGGTTTTGGGGGGCGTCTCACAGCGGAGGATGCAACATCGAGAGCTAATGACGTTCCGATAGACATGTCTCGTACGTTCCACGTTCCTCTCTTCTGGGCCAGACTCCAGACCGCCACACTGTGCCAACAAGAGGAACCGTGACGACCGCCACACACGGGAAAATCTAACCTACTTACACTCAAGACGCCGGGTCTAGACATTGGCCACAGGGTCGGCCCTCCTCCCCCCCGCGCCTGACTCGTCGCTAGTGCCAACACCTTCTTGACCTGAGACGCACTGGAGAGCACAACTACTGACGGAGGTGACGCATCCGTCATCACATAAAGTGGCTGGACAACACGGAGGCGAGTTGTGGTTCCCAGATGATGATTCCATCACCTCTCATCTCTCACGAGAATATACGGATCAAGAGGCCACGACTCTCACTTCTCAATAACCATCTCTCTCTCTCTCTTTCTCTCTCTTTCTCCCTCCTCTCAAACAGTCACAGCAGACCTACGCTCTGCACTGAGAGAAGATGTGACCCACCCCACCAGTCCACAGGAAAGCGGCGAGGGAAGGAATGTTGGAATGTTGAAATTAGATGTGGCGAAGTCTTATGCATGATAAAACTTTAATGACATTCTTATCGGCTGAACCGATTTAGGTACCAAAGTAATCCGTTGCCATTCTTCAAAATTTCCATCAACTGACGTCTCCCAACGAATGATTTCTCAAACCAGCGAGGGGGGGAGAGAGAGAGCATGAACTCTCAAGACCACCAACCTGTCTTTTCCCAGACAGCTTTGCAATGTTTCTCTAACTTTAAACGTATGACGTTACCTGTAACACTTAAATTACTCGACTACCACTGTAATTCCGTGACAGCACAAGGACCATAATCGTAACGCTCGACACATACGACCATATTACATTAATTACAACACACATATTACTGTTATTATCATCATTATAGATATTATTATTATTGTCATTACTATCATTATTATTATAATTACTATTATTATTATTATTATTATTAATATAACTATCATTATTATTATTATTATTATTATTATAACTATCATTATTATCATCATCGCTACTAAACCGCAATCATTATAATTATCATCAGTGTTACTAAACAGGAACGGATAAAAGTTCAGCTGACACCGAACACCGTAAACACTACCGGAAGCAAGCAATATAGTCGGTGCAAAGCAACTGTTTTGGGGCTGCAGGAATACATACACTTACCAGCCAACAGATGGCTCTGTGCAAAGTCGCCATCAGCGAGTCAGTCGCTCGCATTCCATATGGACAGTATATGTTAATCCCTTAAATACGACGGTACGACCCCCCTTGTGCACAACGATACAGTCCTTGAGCACGACTCTTACAACCGGTATTACCCTTGGACATGATAACCTCGTCTTTGAGCTGATCCTCAAGATCAGGCGTCGTGAGTGTGACAGAACTGAACGTTGTGGCTCAGCCTGTCAACTTCTTTTGCTTCAGATGTGTTCGAGACAACGACACGCACCGCTTCGAAAACCCCAAAGTCTCAAGCGTGGTTCGCAAGGTTCACACGCACACACACACGCTGGCAATGTTTTAAACGCCGATATACCACAAATCTCAACCAATTATTTTTGAGATAGTTCAGTGCCTCTCCTACGAACAGAAAGATATTTTTTTCTTTCTCAATGACATCATTTTTCTTCCGGTATGTTTTTTTTTTTATGTTGAAGGCTCCAGTCACGGATAAAAAAGTCCACGTCAAGGCCCGGCCTTAATTGAAATGTATGAGAGAATTATGGAACGGAAAAAAGGAGAGACAAGGGAAAGTATTTACGAATTTTTGAGAAAGTGAAAGACCTGTCTTTTGAAATGAGCCAGGTCATAGTTATTGGGAAAGACATGAGAAGTTAGTGTTCCAAAGCTTCGATGTGTAGGGAAAGAAGCAGTTTTCAAAACGGCACACCCTTGAGTTGCCGATGGCCACACAATAATATGTGACTCAGCAGTTTGCCAAGTATTGCGTTGTCTAGCTATTGGTTGGGGCACACTAGCAGCCAGCTCTTGAGAACAAAAGCCAAAGTAATACCTATAGGAGAGGGAAAGTGAACCAACATTGCGGCGAAGGGCAAGGGGGTCAAGTTTGGAAGTTAGCCTGGGACAGTTTATAAATTGGACTGCTTTTGACTCAGCTCTGTCAAGTAAGGAAACAGAGCTAGAACCAACCCAAATGTGAGAGCAGTACTCCATACAAGGACAAATCAGTCCCTTGTATAAATGGAGCAACTGTTCAGAAGAGAAAAAGTAATGACATCTAATATACCTCTCCAACCAGAACACCATACATCTGCCGCCCTAGCATCAATTATTATCATTATTTGGTAATGAAAAAAGAGATTTATGTTGACTTTATTGAATAGCCCAGTACTGTGTTAGATCAGTTTTCGTTCATTGTTTTTTAACGTACAATGTAGTTTTTCATTTCTGATTGCTACCTACTTATATCTCTGATGCCTATTCCAACTGGAACTCCCTCAGTGGGATGGCCATGGCAATAGAGTCTCCCTAACTAGTGGACTCCAGTGCCACTTCTTATCCTTTAGAGCCTCTTCCTTAACTGGCCACTGGTACTGAGCAACTCTAGTGCAGTGTTTGCATAGGTACCTACCTAATATTCATACTTACTACTACATCCTAATGTAATTACCTAATGCTCCTGCCTACTACTTGTACTTAATGTTTCTACCTAATGCTCCTACCTACTTCTGCTATACACTTCTCCCACCATTTTGCCAAAAGGCAGGACTAGCGCATAGTGCTCACCGCAGGAAAATCAGAGTTACAAAGAATGTGCTGTCTGAGTTAAGTGTTGTCAAGTGTTATACATAACAAGGAAAGATTGTCTGTTTGTAGACAGAAAGCCAGTGGCCCACATGTGGGTGAGGCAGAAAGGAAAGACAGCTCCCTGAGTCAAAGGAGTGCAACTTGACAACCACTTAAGTGCTGGCTTACTACGCAACTGTCACTAACCCTCCTGATACCCTGGTGGGTAGTAATGATAACATACCTACATGGTCGTTGGCTGCCTACCAACTAGACTTTAACTCATTTAGAAAATCCATGTTTTGATCCTTTGAAATAGTTCTTGACACATGTTGTATGACTACTGTGGTCGATTACTAGTTATTGATAGGAAAGTGGTTAATTAGTTCATAAAGTTGTGGACCTCTGAGCTTGAGCTAGAAGTGGGACTTTGGGGCACTCTCCTTTCCTGGATTGAGGAATATCTTTGTGGAGGGGATTAAAGGGTACAGGTAAGAGGCATATTCTCAAAATGGGCCAAGGTTAAAAGTTGGGTGCTGCAGGACTCAGTCTTGGGCTCACTGCTGTCCTTGTGTGTGTGAATAACTTGCTTGAAGTACTAGGCTCATGCTTTGAACATGCTTGTGGAAGATGCCAAGGTCATGAAAGAAGTAAGATTTAGATTAGTTATATGTATGGATGATAAGATTCAGTCCAAGTAAGTGCAAGGTAATGTCTCAAATCCGGTAATGTGGTATACAGGGGATGACATGAAGTCAGTGGGTTGAATCAGGGCAAATGACTGAAAGTTCTATGAGGCCTGTTTGTAGAGAAGGGGCTTTGGTTTCAGTGCCTTATACATGACAGCTTGAGTGTGGATGTGAGTGATTGAGGCCATTTCTTCATCTTTTCAGTGTGCTACCTTGTTGATGTGGGAAATGATGAACATCTATTAAAAGAAATTTCATATTACTGAATACTTTATGCCGCAGTAGTACATACAAGGAGAGGTTTATTTAAGAAAGTAAGATATTATCATTATTTCGAAAGCTATGACATTTTCATTATTGCTAAACATTAATTTCCTTTTCTTTTCCACTCTGAATTTTCACACAGTGTCTTGTTGTTCCTCTGCATTGTTATTGTTTATGTTCAGTCATTTTATTTACATCATTAAGTAAAACTTATGCCCCTGTTTACTTTTGATGTTTCAGGAGTTAGCAGCTGAAAATGCTTTATCTAAGCATTCCAAAGATGACCTCGCAGATACATTATCAATGCCTTCCAAAAAGCGAGCAATTGAAAGAGAAAATTCACCAAGAAAGAAAAGGCAGAAGAAAAATTCTGAGCAGGCTTTAAATGAGGCAGAGGTAAACTTAAAAGGACTTTATGAAAAAGTTGCAGATGATGATGAAGTGGCAGGTGAGTACAGAAGCATGTAAATGTAATATATTATGCATTTGATAAACTGTAATTTGGTGTTTGACTGAATGATGAAGTATGTGTGCTCAACTTTCTGCTGTTAGTTATGGGTTTACATTAATGGCATATGATATGCTCTATGTTCTGTTTTGCAAGTAAAATCAAGTTTTTGAATCCCAGCCATAAAACATGGCCCTGGCCTGTGGCCTGCATACTCCTTCAGACATCCTTTTTCTCAAAAATGTTTCATTTTTACCATCCTGTCACCAACAAAAGCCTTCTGTCTGTATGTGAGGGAGGCATGTAAGGATAGGGATAAATGGAGACTTTTTTCATGATCACTTCTTGATGGGAGTTCCTGGTGGGAATGGGCATCAGAGATAAAGATAGATAGATTATTGAGATTCTGCTGTAAGGAGGGGCTTGTATGAGCCACTTACTCTTTTGCAGAATACTTATGGGATCAATATAAATAGATAAATCTACTACTGCAGATTATATATGGTCTGTGGAGGACGAGTTGATGATCTTAGAAAGGATTAAGAACCAGCTGCCTGAAAATGACAAGAAGAGCTGTCGTGTCACATTAAAAGAAATTAATTGGGAATCCGTGGCATTCAAGAACCGGTCTGCAGAAGCCTGCAAGAACCAGTTCATGAGAATATTCTCAAAGGTTAATGTAATTAAGTAAGTAATACATCCAGTCTTTAATGGTATTTTTTTTTCCGTTGTATGTGGTCTTTTATGGAGTGATACTTATTGGATAGAGTTCAAGGTTAGGTGGATCAACTTCAGAGTTATCAGGTTTGATGCTACTTTCTCAAATAAAGGTGGGTAGTTATTTGTATAGATGTTAAGGTTATAAATGAGATTTTACAGGTTTAGTTAAAAGATATAAGTTTTTAGTATTTGGTATGTGTTAAGGTCTGTAGGGCCTGGTTGAGGGACAAGTTAGTAGGGATGTGAGTTTGAATGGAGAAAAATTGGAGGAAGTGATGTGTTTTAGATATGTGGGAGTGGACTTTGAAGCAAATGGAAGCGGAAGTGAGTCATTGGGTGGGGGAGGGGGTGAAGGTTCTAGGAGCGATGAAGAATGTGTGGAAAGAGAAAATGTTATCTCAAAGAGCAAAAATGGGTATGTTTGAAGGAATAGTAGTTCCATCAATATTATATAGTTGCGAGGCATGGGCGATAGATAGAGTTGTACGGAGGAGGGTAGATGTGTTGGAAATGAAATGTTTAAGGACAATATGTGGTGTGAAATGGTTTGATCGAGTAAGTAATGTAAGGGTAGGAGATATGTGTGATAATAAAAAGAGTGTAGTTGAAAGAGCAGAAAAGGAGTATGCTGAAATGATTTGGACATATGGAACGAATGAGTGAGGAAAGGTTGACAAAGAAGATTTTTGTGTCAGAGGTGGAGGGAACAAGGAGAAGGGGGAGACCAAATTGGAGATGGAGGGATGGAGTGAAAAAGATTTTGAGCGATTGGGGCCTGAACATGCAGGAGAGCGAAACGTGTGCACGGAATAGAGTGAAATGGAACGATGTGGTTTACTGAGGTCGACGTGCTGTCAATGAACTGAACCAGGGCGTGTGGGGCCTGGATGTGGATAGGGAGCTGTGGTTTCTGTGCATTACACATGACATCTAGAGACTGAGTGTGATCGGATGTGGCCTTTTTCATGTTTCCTGGTGCTTTTCTGTTGACGCAGGGGGTGGCGATTC
Source organism: Panulirus argus (assembly GCA_038088735.1). Lineage (NCBI taxonomy): Eukaryota > Metazoa > Arthropoda > Malacostraca > Decapoda > Palinuridae > Panulirus > Panulirus argus. Next base: position 8,853 of record JAYMFT010044757.1, on the reverse strand, counting down.
TATTTCCAGTGGGGCAGGGTGGCTCCAGGAATGGATGGAGACAAGCAAGTATGAATATGTACATGTGTATATGTGTATATGCATGTGTATGTATATGTATGTATATATGTACATGTTGGTATGTAGAGGTATTCATCGACTTGCGACTGCATTTGGTTCCGACAGACCAGTCGAAAGTCAATCTGGTCGTAAGTCAACCTACGTTATAATTACCTTAGGTAGAAAATAACATTTTCCTTTAGGCAGACATCTTGGGGTGATATTGTAGAAAAATTTCCAAAGCGAAAGACAAACAAACACAAGAGGAAGTGTGTTGTGCTGGGAGCTTTGTGCGGGGCGTGGGAATGAAGTGAGCATCCCCAGCACTTAGCCTTCCAGCCTCCTAGCAGCGCCAGGAGCTGACTCGAAACTGTTGTACAGAAGTGGTCGTAAATGTGGTCAGCTGTAAGTCGCATAGGTCATGAGTCAACGACTTCCTGTATATGTATGTACTGTGCATCTATGTGCATGTATGTATATATGTGGATATGTGAGTGAATGGATCTTTCTTCGTCTGTTTCCTAGTGCTTCCTCACTAATGTGGGAAATAGCGATTAAATATAATAAATAAATATATAAATACATGCATTGTATACTTAAAAAGGTAGCAGTGCACATTATGTGTTAAACATAGTCCAAAAGATGCTAAAAAATTTGTTTGACCTACTAAACATTGGTAGCCCTAATGTCAGTAGGGTGCCATATCAGTTACTAGCAACATATCATGTCAAATATATAGGAAATGTTTTCTGTTCATAAGAATGGTCTACAATGTTATATATATACATTGAGATTTTTGACTGTAGCATCTGTTTCAGCATGACGCCAAGTCCACCGTGCTGCTGTGTTTCAGTGAATATCAAGATGCTGGACAATGTCACAAATTTTGTAGCCCTCATTATGGAGGGCTACAATAGCTCCATGTGTGTTGACTACCATGTCCATGCCACTGATGGCTGACAATGACTACTTTACTGGAAATGCTACAATGTGGTGTGTTCCATGAGTTGAGTAATGAAACTCTGAACCTTACCTCAGGTTTAGCAAGGTTCGCTGTGTGGTTCAAACCTGATGGACCAACCACAGCCAGGCATCCCAACCCTCCCACAACATCAGGAGCTGGTCTAATCATTATGGAAGGCATCAGACCCATTGTGTACTGATTACCTTTTTACCTAATGTACAACAAACTCTACTAATAACAGCAGAAAATACCAAACGATGAATCCTGGTGCATTTTTTCTTCAAGGGAAGTATACTTACTTGAAGGCATTTTTTCCAAAGTAATCTGGTCTCATCCACATTCAAAATTTGTTTAAGATAATATACCCCTTTCCTTGATAATGGTCTTGAGGGTTCCCATGAAATTTCTGGCAGCAATGACATCAACAGAAGCAGCTTCAAAAGTCATCTTGATGTGGTAATTGTAGTGTTTCCTAAAATTCATGAACAAACCAGGACTTGCGTGAAATGTCTTCTCTGCTCCTTTCACAGTCAAGTCAATATATATACTCTGGGCCTTTACTTGTGTCACAAGCATGCTGATACGATCATTTTCATGAGTCTGGTGTTTGATCCATAAACTGAACATTTGTTCCATTCTCTCCATAATCATACTTCAGGAAAAGGTCTTAGATGCACTGATTTTTCTTCCACTCGTGACTCTCCCCTTGATCTTCTCTGCACTATCGTGAATAGTCTGTAAATTAGATTCATTAAGTCCAAGGGTACATTTAATATCAGCTGTTTGTTCAGCTCTCTCATAACATTTGAGAACATCCAACTTAACCTCACTGGTGATAGCTTTATGACTGTTAGTACGGCTGGTACCATGAGAACTTAAAAGATGCTTTGGTGGCATGATGCAAGAGCAAAAACACGTGCAATAAACAGTATACTACAGCACAAAATACTGTAACACTCCGTGACTACAAAGTGTATCCACACCATACACATAAGTGCTTCTTGCACAATGCTGCCAACCCCACACCATAGTGCTGCCAGCCTAATGATGACTGCATTATTCCAAACTTAAGCCTGTGTGAATCAAATTATGATGTAAATGGATCTTGCACTCATACGTTGATGACTCAACACTGCATTCATCGATATTCTTCAATTCTACTCCCTCTTCTCTCAATCGATCTGCATCTCGCCTTGACACAGCATCCACAATAAAATCAGACTTGGACAGGATATCTCAGTGGGGTACACAAAATCTAGTCAAGTTTAATGACTCCAAGACCCAATTTCTACCAATCTCTCTATCGAAAACTCCTCACAACTCTCATATCTCCTTTGATGGTTTTGTAATTCCACCTCTTCACTCAATGAACACACTTGGTATTACTGTAACATCCAATCTTTCTTGGAAACCCCACATTATGGAAATAGCTAAGGCTGCCTCTAAGAAACTGGGTGTCCTGTTTAGACATCGTAACTTTTTCTCTTCTGAACAGTTGCTCCGTTTATACAAGGGGTTGATTCGTCCTTGTGTGAAGTACTGCTCCTACATTTGGGGTGGTTCTAGTTCTGTTTCATTACTTGACTGAGTTGAGTCGAAAGCGATCCGACTTATAAATTGTCCCATGCTAACTTCCAAACTTGACCCCCTTGCCTTCCCAGACAACAACCACTCTTTCCAAACATTTTTCTGCTCCCATAGCCTCTGCCCCCTCACCCACCCTATGACTCACTTCTATTTGCTGCCATGTCCACTCCCAGGTATACAAAACACTTCAATTCCTTGTATTTTTCTCCATTCAAATTCACACCCTAACCAACCTGACCCTCAACCCTGCTAAACCTAATAACACTACTTTTATTCATTTTTACTCTCACCTTCCTACTTTCACACACATTTCCAAACTCAGTCACCAACTTCTGCAGTGTCTAACTTAAATCTGCCACCAGTGCTGCACCATCAGCAAATAACAACTAACTTACTTCCCATGCACCCCCCCACATTCTAGAGACTGCATACTTGTCCTTCTCACCAAGACTCATAGATTCACCTCCCTCACCACCCCATTCATAAAAAATTAAATAGTCATGGTGACATAACACATCCCTGCCCCAGACCAACCTTCACTTGGAAACACTTACTCTCCTTTCTTCCCATTTGTAAATGTGCCTTCCACTCTTGATAAAAATCTCTCACTGCTTCTTAAAGCTTTCCTCCCATACCATATATCTTTACAACCCACCACAAGGCTTCTCAATCAACCCTATCATATGCTTTCTCAGATCCATAAATGCAAAGCAAACACCTGTTCCCCACATCCCTTACCACTTCTGAAACCTCAATGTTCCTTCCCAGTCTGATGCTCTGTATATGTCTTCACCTGCTCAATCACAGCTCTCCTATACTACTTACCAGTTACACTCAACAAGCTTACAACTCTGTAGTTTGAATATTCACCTTTATTCCCCTTTATGCAATGGCACTACAGTGTCCACAAAAAGCCTTGTCTGCCCCCATATATTTCAAAGGCATTACACTGATAAGCTTTATTGTGGGTACAAGCATATGATGCTCTCAAGGTGAAATCATCATACATCAGGTTGCTGATTTTAGTGTTTCTAATGGTGAAAGCACCTGCAACCCACCTCATTGTTCCTCAGGCTACCTTAACGGAATGCTTCCTTGACGGAATGATTTTCTTTCTTTACTCTTCCAGGCTGCCACTCCATTTTGGGAATTACACTTCTAGACAGTGTATTTCTTTCACCTCTGCTTCAAGTTGGTTGGCTATTACTTTTCTAAGGAGAAAACCTAAATTTTCACCTGGATGCAAGAAAATGTGGATATATATGAGACTTCCAGGCACACTGGGGGCTCAAAATGCATGATCAAGCAGATGCTTCATGCAACACCTCATCAGTGCCTAATCAGGAGATCAAGACCCTATGGAACCAAAGCAGGGATTTAAAACCTTTCCAATTTCAGGGAGATATAACAAAGTAATGACGTGTAAGTGTGACATCGGCTTTGAAAATGTATAGGGAAGCTGACAAAGTTTTATGCGGACTCTGTATATGTGCATTTCGTCAATCCTCAGTCACCTCACCATCCACACATGTACTGAAAATCATAACTAACCAATCAACAACACATTCACAAATTTTCTTAATAAATTCAACTATAATAGCATCCACTGCAGTTACTTTGCCATATTTCATCATACAGAAGGTCTCCCACCATGTCTTCTCTCTGATCCAAACCATTTTCCATGACTCACTTTGCATACCTCCTCTGCCCAAACATCTCAAGTCTGCTACCCTATCATCAAACAAACCCTACAATCCTTCAAAATACTCACTCTATCTCCTCACTTTATCACTACTTGTTACCATTGACCCACTGCCCCCTTCAATGACATTCACAATTGTTCTCTTACTTTTCTCAGCATTAAACTCCTTCCAAAACATCTTATTCTCCCTCATGTTTACTGATACTTGCTCACCCCTACTCTCCTTTGCATTCTTTTTCACTCTCTACACCTTCCTCCTGACCTCGGGCCAATTTCTCCAATACATTTCCCAATCATTTGCACTCCCTCCCTGTAAGTACTAACCATATATCTCTTTCTTCTTTTTCACCAGCACTCTGCTTCATCATCCTACCGCTCACTACCCTTACTCACCTGCCAACCTCTCACCGAACTCATGCCACCCACTTCTCTCGCACATGCCAACACTAAATACCTCTCATTCCTCACATACTCCCCTATCTTCATTTACTCTCATATTTTGCCATTCTACACTCACTCTGTGTTGGTATTTCTTTAAACAAGTCTTTTCCAAGCTCACTTACTTTCACCACCTTCTTTTCACCCATATCATTTCCTCTTTCCAAAAACTCCTACAAATCTTCACCTTAGCCTGCACCATTTAATGATCAGAAATCCCACCAGCTGCCTCCCTCAACATCTTATATTCAAAGAGTCTCTCTTTTGCATGCCTGTCAATCAGTATGTAATTTAATAACGCCTGCAAACCATCTTTCCAACTCACACACATACACTTGTGTTTGTTGCTCTTTTTAAACCAGGTACTCATAATCAGCCCTTTTTCAGCACACAACTCCACAAGCTGTTCACCATCCCCAGTCATATCAATGAATACCCCATGCCTCCCAAATGATAACTTCAACTGCCACATTACTCATCTTCACGTCTAAATCACTCATCACTACTTCCTGTTCTCTTGCATCAAAACTGTTGATACACTCACTCGGCTGCTTCCAAAACACTTACCTCTTGTGAGCTTTCTTTTCATGGCCAGGTGCATAAGCACTAATAATCACCCATCTCTTGCAAACAATTTTCATTTTTACCCATATCAGTCTGGAGCTCACTCCCTTACACTCCTTCACACACTCCCACAGCTCCTGCTTCAGCAATACTGCTAGCAGTTCTTAGTTTGTTCCCTCACACCAACCCTTGACTTTATTCCTAAGACATTCCTAACCCATTCCTACACTTTAACCTTGAGCTTTGTTTCACTCAGAACCATAAAATCTAGGTTCTCTTCCTCAAACATACTACCTGCCTGTCCTTTTTTCTCATTTTGGTCACATCCATACACGCTGACACCCCAGGCTGAGCCTTCGATGAGGATGAGCACTCCCCACTTTGCTCCTTCTTTTGTTCCACCTTAGTCAACTTCTCTGGTGTGTACTCAAGGTGGAATTCTTTCATTCAAGTTTAATGTTTCCTTCATGAGTGACGTAGAGTCTAGAAAAGATGTGAGCCTTGGAGGAAAAAAGATCCTCATTTGGCTTTTCCTCTGTTCCTTATTTTGTAAAGTACTATAGTAATATACATGCTAAAAGTACACATGCAGCAAGTGTACATAAGTATCAGGTAAAACCACAAGTAAACAAAAATATGAGGTGTCAAGCACTTTCATGTATTACAATGTCAAGATTAAGTACAGATAAAGAGCACCAACTGTTACTGGGCAAGGAGGGCAAACAAGTCAAGAGATAGTTAAAAGGGTTAAGGCACAGGCCGCTTCAACAATCTCACCTCTCTCAAGTTACAAAATCAAGTTAACCTACATTCTAGGAAACATCTAAAAATTTTTCACTTGTAAAGTTATTTAATTTTTATAGAAAAACGGTTTGATTCATACCAACATCTCTACTGTGTTTGATAAGAGATGACTCAACAATATGAATATCAATTATGGAGTTATTGTATGTGACAATAACTGACAGAAATATTACTGAATCATCTCTTATCAAACACAGGGATATAAATATGAATCAAAATGTAAATTCTATAAATTAGATAACTTTATAAGTGAAAAAGAATTATAAAAGTTTCCCAGAACATGGGTTAACCTGATTTTGTACCTTGAAAGAGGTGAGGTTGTCGAGGGTGATCCGTGCCTTAACCCCTTTACCTATCTTTTGATTCATTTGCCCGCCCTGCCCAATGGCAGTTGATATATCATATTCTGGCACTCTGTATCTGTACTCAGTCTTGATAATGTAATATCTAAAAATGCTTGACACTTCGTATTTTCTGTTTCCTAGTGGTTTTGCCTGCATCTTATATACACTTTCTACTTGTGTACTTTTAAAATGTATATTACTTCCCAAAATAAGAAATACAAGAAGAAGCCAAATAACACTTGACACATCATATTTTCCACTTCCTTGTGCTTTTATCTGCATATGCATATATTTCTTACTTTCATATTTGTTTTACACTGCCCAAAGTGTCAAATGCCAATCATGAAAAAGCACTACGTTATCAGATGCTCCATCTGCACTCAGTGGTATCACCTTCATTGCACATCAGTGACATCAAGTAAAGGCTACTCAGAACACTGGGAATGCAGTAACCTCTTAAACAGCAACTCCCAAAACCACCTAATCTCCAGTATACACAACAGCACAAAATGCACTCTTTTACTCTTCACAAACAAACCCTACTACTCCACAGAACCCTAATGACAACACCAATAGCATCAGAAACAAACAAACAAAAATACTCTACCAACTCAGAGAATAAAATATCCACATAGCCTTCATCCAAGAAACCTAACTCAAATCCTGATTCATTCTCATACCTTTCTACAACTACACAACCATAAGAGAAAATGGACTACATAGACAAGGAGGACAACTCATAACACTCATCTACCTGAAACTTGCAGCTCATGGAAAAAACTTCACAGTGCTAACTACAACATAATCAACACCTCCATACGTACCTCCCCCTTCCAATAGCCCCTCGAGATGTATTCCCAAACTGGAAAACCTGGCCTGCATACCCATCACCTATCTAAGCGATGACATCAATGTCCTCCACCTCACCTACTCAAAACTCCCATCCAAGATCCCCATGGCGAATTACTCATAAACCACTTGCAGCCTCTCAATGTCCTCAACCTACACAACCACCCAGACTTACAACCCACCATCTCCAGCAATGACCTTGCTAGACATCATTATCTGCTCAAGGACCACATGGAGCATGCTACAGGAATTGTCAGCTGACCACTTTCCCATCCTGATAAAAGTCCACCTGGTCCATTCAACCACAAAAAAGACTTACACAAACTACAGGAAAGCAGACTGGCAAGCAATGATACAATACATGCAAATAAAGCCCCAAAACTTCAATATATGGGATTTTCCATATCTAGATTACTCAAACTCAAATTTTATCAACTCCAACACTGTTAGCAAAAAAGCACCAACCACAAGGGTACAGAAAGAAATAAAACCTACACTTTTCCCCATAAATCATATATCTCATAAAGCAAAGAAACCAACTCACAGAACCACTCACAATTAACAGAAATCAGAGACCACATCCAAACTCAAAATGACACTATCATTAACCCAATCACTGAAAGAAAATCTGAAATGTGGCACTCCTTCCTCAACACAATGAACCACAAGATCCACAGCAACCAAGTCTAGCATTTGTCAACGAAGATCCACAATTACCACATCAATCCAGCCCCAACTCATTAAGTGCTCATGACCTATTCCAATGAAATTCCTTATAAAGAATACACAAACAAACTCATGAGACACTATGAAAAAATCAGTCACAAACCAACCTCACACCTAAACAAATGAGTCATGAAAAACCGAAGCAAAAGTCATCGTGAGACAACTGGCCACCTATCCTTCATTACCACTGACAAAAACAATGCAATCAAATCATTAAAGAACTCTCCAGCTTCAGGCCATGACATCATATCAAACTTTCACATAAAACACTTTGGCCCATTTAGAATCCATGCACTTACATGTTTTCAATCTTATTTGGCTACACAACAAAATCCCTAATGTTGGGAAACCTACAAACACAAAGCCAATTCTAAAACCCTCTAAACCATCCAGCTTCCTTCCTCTTACCACCCCATATCACTGCGGTCTTCAGCATCCACATTCTGTGAAAAATGAAGCACAACAGAATCAAACATACCTAGTAGCTTGTCAACAACAGCCGCCCAGGGTGGTACTACCGTCCTGACTGAGTTAAAGTGGTGCTCAGAACTATCCTACACTCTCCATGTCTGGATTGCTGGTCTTACTTCATGTCTCATTAAAATGGGACTACTGGGCTAGTCCTGCCATCTTGTCCTTACAAGCACCTTACACCTAATCATACCTTGTTTATTATTATAATTTTTTTCACATTAGTACTCTTGCCAATTCCTATCTGCTCTAACATTTATAAGCATCATGATGTCAGTGTCCATCCAATCTGTGGCTCCTAGTCCCCGGCATCATGGGGTGCTAAGAATCTCCGGGTTTCAGCCTGACTCTACTGCCAATGAGAG
>JAYMFT010044736.1:0-15475 GCA_038088735.1 Panulirus argus | reverse complement strand
TGTGTGTGTGTGTGTGTGTGTGTGTGTGTGTGTGTGAGAGAGAGAGAGAGAGAGTTCGTGATTGCATGTCTAAGCGCACTCACGCTTTTTTCACCCGTTTTGGTGTACTCAAGTGAAGACGAGTAACAAACGCGTTTATCGTCGCGTGTATTGGCACACGCGTTCGTCAGCAATGAAGTAGACAAACGCGTTTGACGCCGCGCTGCACCTGTGCTGCCCGCCCACCGCGGACGCGACCTCTCTTTCTTCCTTTGTCTGCACACACGTCACGCCATCATCATGGGGACGGCTGCTACCGCAATGCTTAAAACTGATTCACACTATTCATCACGTCCCCGTCACATCTCGTCACGTCACCGTCACATCTCGTCACGTCACCGTTCCGTCAAAACTTCTCGGATGTAATCGAATGGACCTGCTCACGCCAAACGTCACGTCACCGTCACACAACCGGCACGTATCGGTTCCTTCACGGCACGGTTTCTCGGGAAGAATATTTGGACGTGACGTGATGCTGCCGGACATGGACGACTACTTCGAGAACCTGTAAAAGATTGAAAATGAAATTGCACACACACCCATATAAGAAATTTTGACAGAACAGAGACGTTGACGTGATAACAGTGTAAATCAGCCGTACTCAAGGGTTTATATCGTCCTGCTCAAGGGTATATAACGTCGTCGTTCTCAACGGTTCGTACCGCCGTGCTCAAGAGTTAACCAGACACTGGCAAACAACAGGTCCTTGAGTATATAGTATAGATCTGGAATTAAGTCTGAGGATGCTCTTCGCCACCTGACGGGGGAAGTTTGTACAACACTTCCATTGGATTCAGATAAATGAGCAGGAGTGATATGGGTTCCAATCCGGCAAGGGGCGGGAGGAACTGGATCAAAAACAGAATCTACAAAGTTTGACTGTATACAGAGTGTATGGGAGATTGCTGAATGGCCTTCAGAATCTTTATTCTTTTTTAGGAAAACGAGTGTTTGTGTAGTGGTGGTAAAAGTAAGCGGCTGGGAATAAACATGGGAGAGTGACAAGGTTACGTGATGTCGCTCTCTGGGTGATGGATATTTTGATGGATGAGGCACCGCTTGGCAGGCTCCGCTGTGGGGAACATCTGTGGAGAATGGTAATATCTGTGCACGTTGTGTGTGGATAATGTACTGTCATACTGGCTGGCCCAGCGCATGCTGCGTGTGGGTAATGTTCTGTCATAGTGGCTAAATCAATAGAGAAGTTGCCCAGGCTGGATAAATGTTTCGTGTGTGAGGACGAATCAGTAATTAATCTGGAGCAAGGATGTGATTTTCGTGTTTGATAGCGAAAAGAATTTGTAATTCGAGTGTAAACAAACCCTCCTTTATCAGGACCAGTAACAGCAACCACAGATGAAATCTTGGGCAGAGATGGACAACTGGCGGAGTTTGATAAGAGTTAACAGAAGACAAGATCTGAAGCATAATGTGAATAAGACATGTGGTGATATGAAGTTTATGGGAAGGAAACAGGAGTAAAGGTTTGGTTGAAGAATATCATCGAAGAACATTAGTCATTTTAGAGACAGGAGGCGGTCAGTGACGGCGTGACGGAAGGTACTGGCGACAGGTGACGGTGTACGGGGACGTGACGGAGGGTAATGGGAGACAGGTGACGCTCTATGATAGCGTAACAGAGGATACGGGGGTAGGAACGGAGCCAACTGCTGGAGGTTTTGGGTGCGTCTGGTGAGGACGGCCGGGTATGACTGCTGGAGGAGTGGTGGAGGCGTCGGGCCGGCTGTGTAAGGTGGTGGAGAAGCTACGCCTCACATGACGACTATGATAAGCTCGAACAGTGGATCATTATGGAGCATTTCACCAGGGTGGGCGAGCGCCTTCACATCGTCAAACTGGACACAAGATGAGGATGATATGAGTGAATTGTGGGGCTATTTGTGTTTGATCCAACCACTGGAAGGGGGAACGTGTGTGTGTGTGTGTGTGTGTATGATTACCATTTATGTGTTACGGGAAGAGAGTTTTACACTCAAGGGGCCTCTTCCCTTATCTTTGTATATATGTATCATATCGTTACTCTTATGTATGTATTCACACACACACACACACACACACACACAAAACCATCCCTGCCTAAGACGAGTAACTATTTACTGACCAGCCCTGAGGGGAAGATGAACGCCCGCCACGCCCAGTATTCGAACCCATGCGCGGCCGACCCCGGGCCGGCCCGTGCTGACTCATGATCAGTGATACAAACTACTAAACCCTGAAGGTCCGTATGTGTGTGTAATTGCCTATTTGTAGTTACCAATTTGTACATAACGGGGGAGTTTTACACTCGTGGGGCCCAGTCTCTTGTTCCTTCTGTATCATCAAGAAGACTTATAAATCTTTGTAAGCTGCTGGCACACTTGCATAGTGAGAGCATATGTGGTTTTACAATTATCCACAACACCTGAAGCAAGAGTTGAAGATTATTCGGTTGGCAAATGTGGCTCGACGTGTACCGTGTTAATGACCCTGGCAGTTGATAGGCCTAAGGTCCAAACAATCAACCAGTCAACCAACTCTGCTTAGACCATGCCAACCATCCACCACCCTCTCACTAAACCAAGATTTCTTGACATCCTTATTGGGGGTCCAGAGAAGGGCAACCAAGAAAGCGTCCGTATGAAGAGAGTTGTTGCCCTCCTGTGGACCTTTTCTATTAGCTCTTTGTGCTTATTAGGGCGCGTTGACCAAATTTCAGAAAGACATTTTAGTTTCAGCCTTATTTAGGATATGAACAGCTTTCTGGGTATTTCCTTATCCATGAACTTCATCGCAATTCAAATATTTGTTGGCAGAAAGTTGGTGTCCTTAACTGTTCTCCTAAGGTGAAACGCTGGCGATTGGTTAGGGAAGATATCTACTCCTAATTGTTGACACACGTGTGGCGGAAATATCCACAAGCCGAATTTCACTTCGCAAACAATGCCTAGAACCACGTCACCCTGAAAAAAGACCAACGATTAGTTGAAATACTAACCGAAAAATTCATTGAAGGGTTATAAGTGTAGATACTTCCGAACGACCATGCATATCCCAACATGACTGCCATCATCGTCTTTGGCAACTGATAACTACCAAGACCCCGGAATCCTTCTTCAGAAGGACAACATCAAGAATTAATCATAGCAGACTGGATTGGCGTTGAACACCTATTAAGGAAATTTATAGTCCGTGGCGCCTTCCGTCATCTCAAGGTGGATATCTCTCTTCCTCCGAGACGGTGTTGCTACAAATGCCGGAGATGGAATCATGTGGTGAACGTCTACAGATCTAAGTCCAACTGGTGTGGTATATGTGCATGGCGACATTCAGCACAAACATGCAAGGAAAGACTTGACAAATGGGGAGACCATTAAAGATAAATGCATAAACTGTAAGCAGCCAGGAGTCAAGGCATTGCACCCAGACTGCCGCAAGCAGCCACCTCCGCTCAAGCGACCTGATGAGAAACTATAGCAAACACCCGCCTCTCCATCTCTACCCACCACGTCCGGCGCTTGCCGAGCTCCCGGAGTTTATCTCTTACAAAACATGACAAGTCCTTGCAAGCCATGGAAGAGGGTAGTCTCCCCGCAAACAGAGGAATCACCAGTCTTACCAAGTGAAGAGACTGTGGTCAACAGTGATCTAGAAAATAATGAAGTGATTATCAAAATTCAAATAAATACGAAAGAAATCCAACAGTAAAGTGAAAAATATCTAAAGCTACTAAAATTCAAAATAAATCTATTCGAGTGTTTTATGATAAAATGTAAATGCTAGATGATAAGGTTGAATTTTCCCAACAAGTAATAGGAACACTTGTACATGGTAATGAAAAGGAAAGCATGCATGAAGCTATCGATGTGCTATGTGAGAAATTCCAGCTGCTCAGTGAAAAACTCGATGTACACCAACAGGTAACAGGATCACCTGAACATGGTAACGATATGAGGTCTATTGTGTTTAGATATATTGAGGTACTCTGTGAGAAATTACATGACGTAACTGAGAGTAACCGAGCAGCAAAAAAATTTTAATGCTTTTTAAAAATAAAAAGAAAAGAAAAACTTTATCACTGCCTAGAGATATATTAAAATGTAGTGCTTCAATCAGTGATGACGACAGGGAGATAAATGAAGCAGAAGTTTACAGTATGCTAAAGAAAACAATTCCCAAACACCTCAATGGTAAAGGAATGAGAGACAGAGTACGTCATTCTGAAGTTATTGGAAACATTATAAACGTTTGTGCTAAATCGGCATAAAGAAATACACGAAAGACTTGACATCATAAATATCAAAACTTTTCAAGAAAATGGCTAAAAGGAACGTTGCTCAACAGTTTAGTGATATCGCAGTACTCAGTGGGAACATTGCTTCTATAAAGAAAAAAAAATATTCAGGCCTCCACCACTAGGTCGTTACCTAAGACATTGATGTCATATACCTGTAGGAATGTCGAACGCCTCCTGGCAAACCCTCATGTATATTACCCAATTCCAAAAGCTATAATCCTAGATCTACCAACACTTGTCTAATGTATGTAAAACGATCATTACCTAATGAACCGATATCCTCCCAAAAGCCAAACGGATTCCAGTCCCCGCTGTTAAGATACATGTTAGCAATTCTACACTCAATGTACTAAATGCATATGCACCTGCTAACCTACTCCACCACACAGATTTACCTAACTTCCTTCATAATGAACTTACTGTCCTACTTAGAGACCTTAACGCTCGACACAAGAATTTGGATGACCTCTTCACAAACACTAATGACACAAGTCTAATCTCACTCCTGGATGCATATGATGATGTTCAAATCATCAGTAAGAATCAACCAACACACATATTCGGAGGAATCCTTGACAGGTGTATAGGCTTTAACTTATACACAACTGACAGTTCAGACATCGTTGATGATATTATGTCTGGCCAATAGCGGTTACAATACATATGGCTAATGACAACTTACCTGGTGTCAAACTGAAGAGAAAGAGATTAATAATTAAATAAGAATATCAAAATAGGTTCACAGATTATATATCAGACTGGGACAAAGATTATGAACCCACAAACGCACAAACTGTTAATGTTAACCTTGAGAATTCTACATACAACTTCTTTAAACAAAGTGAGCTAACTTCAGAGAGTAGAAAGAATGCACCTCACAACAGGCCACATCAGCACTATAATAACCCCGAACAAAAGCAGTCAGATTTATAGCCAGGCAAATAGGCAAAGGATATAGACAAATACGAACACCTAAAATACTTAAACTATTTCAAACATCTCTCGTAGCAGTGTGGGAACTAATGACTGAACCTAGACAAAATGACTTAGTAGACTAAATCAACGCATTTCTCAAAGCCAAACCTAGAAGGGTAGTAAGTGAAATATTGGAAAAAAAAACCTGTATAATATGAGTTATGCTACTGGTCATCTACCCTCTTCACGGACCGACAGCCAAATTATATCAATACCTAAACACAATCAACCTTATGAATTTTGCCCCGTCTACCTGACGAGTTGCCTGTGCAAAACTTTTGAGATGATGGTGCTCAACAGACTACTATACAGAATCAAAGAGCATATGTCACCTAATATTAATGGCTTCACACATGGCAATAGTGTATACAACTGTATCACTACTTTTCTAACAGTTCATGGGGACAGAAGGCATAAGTACGCCACATTTCTTGACCTACAAGCTGCATTTAATACAGCTCATATGCAAGTTGTTTTGTATGAGTTAGCAGAAATTGATATAGGTGGCCGGCTCCTGCACTGTACAGTCGGCTAATCAATGAATTACTGAAATCGATTCCAGAAAGTCCCGGGAATATCACTATTAGTTTATGCTGATGAAAATATTATACACATTAATGATGATATTAATGAAAACACCAAAGCATATCGTAATATGTAAACCGTTCTTAACTGCATACACACAGCCTGTGAAAGCCTTATAGATAAAACTTAGGTCTTCCATAAACGAATTGGTAACGGTATGTAGGAAAATTGATGGAACACCCATTAACTCTGCCTTCTCCTTTAAATTCCTTGGTGTCTCAGTCCCATGCACTGCAGCTGGTTTGGGAAAAACTAAATCGACAATATACAAATAGATTTAGAGCTCTTACAGCTGTTGCAGGGTACAACCCTAGTTATGGCACAAATATCAGAATTGTTAAATTGATGTATTTAATTCCAATTAGGTCTCTAATGGATTACTGTGCGCTAGTTTTAATCCTACATAACAGAAAAAGTATCAATAGCTATGAAAAAATGCAAAATGAAGCCTTAGTAATCATACTTAGTTGCTCGAAGACTACTAAGTACTCAATATGTGGAAAGAATATCTATCTGTCTATCTGTCTATCTAACTTACTAACTATCACACACAGATTCTTGCTGCTTGTTTCCTACGTGATGATAATTATACTGAAAACTTCTTTCGTTGTGACCCATCCTCATTACTTACATTTACTCGGCTTGAACTTCATCCACGAGTCACACCAACTTTGGAGTCTGTCGAGGTCCCCTTTTAAGTTGTTGATGCAATCCTCGTAGCTTCTCACTTCCGTCATGACTTTTGCATCATCTGCAAACATTTTCAGATAAAAGTACAATCCTTCTGGCAAGTCATTTACATAGAGCAGGAAGAGTAAGGGTCCCAGAACAGAACCCTATGGCACTCCGCTGGTGACCATAACACATTTTGAGAAGGCTCCTCTTGCATGCGTCCTTCGTTCCCTTCCCTTAATATAATCTTCTCTCCATCGGAGAAGTCTCCCCCATATTCCTGCCTGGTGATCCAGCTTTTAATCAGCTTCCCATGAGGTCTTACTTAGTCAAATGCTTACCAGCAGTCCGGATACGAACAATCCACTCATGCTCTCTGTATCTTTGAATGAGTGTGTGTGCGAGTGTATATGTAAAGAGGGACCTATAGCATGTGGAGACCTAGGTCTTCTGTTTTCATCTTTATCACATGACTATCGTTTCATCATTACCATATGGATTTTTAGTTTATCATTATCTTGTGCTACTTGCACTGAAAATCTCTCCTTCCTCCGACCTGCAATCAGATTTCATTCTCGCCAGAAATCACTGCAACCGTTATCTATAAGGCGAAACGTTCTTTAGCCAAAGAAAGTGCCACAACCTCTCCTCTTCTTCCACATGAAATTCTTTCCGGTTTTTCAAGTCAAAATCACCTTTAACAACTCCTGTCGTACTCCATTTTATTCACGTGTCCGTTCCTATGATATGACAGCTAGTTTTTACACTGGTATTGCAACTTTTTTCTTTTCTGTTTTTCTTCCAACGCCGCGTTGGATTATTCTAACATTCCTTCACCCTTACCACTTAACAGTATCTTATATCACTCACTATCATAATTTTTTCGTTCACTCTTACGAGCACTTCTCTCTCTGGACACAAAGCAATGAATATGATGGTATCCCTCCTTGTGGTTTGAGAGAATGTGCCTGTAAACTTGCACCCCTGCCTGTTCGTCTGTTCTACTTCCATTAAAAAGAAAAACTTCCCTTCTTCGAGACATGCATTGTTACAGCCTGTCCCAAGGAAAGGTAACCATTTCATCCCTTCCAACTATCGCCCTGTTTACTTGGCTCCTGTTATTTCCAAAGCCTTCGAATTTCTCTTCACCTCGCATGTCTCCAAGCATCTTAAATATGACCATCAACATGACTTTCGCCAAGGGAGACTCACCGACGACATCCTTCATCTTGCTAATGTCTGGGAATCCTTTCTGAAAGTCTTTGGGAATCTGTGTTGCAACCCTCGATAAATCGAAAGCCTTAACAGGGTGAGGAATCAGTGTCTGGTCTTCATGTCTCCACCCTTTTTGCTCTCATTCTTTACTTGTTCCCTCGTATCTAGCTTCCTCTCTGGCCGATCTCTATCCGTAGTTTGTTGATGGATTAACCTCTTTCTCTTTCCCTCTCGACAGCGGTGTTCCCTAAGGTTCTGTCTTGTCTTCTGCACACTATTCCTCGTTTTTATGTATGATTTCCTTTCTTTATCAGATAATCAAATGCATCCATAAGCTTCGACGCAATATTGCATTCCTCCACTTCTTTCAAATCCTTTCCATCTTTTGTTCCACCTACAACTCCTTTCATCTCAACTACCTTTTTGACCTTAAATTTGGACAAGATCTCCCACTAAAGACGCAAGCGACTTGGTTGAATGTAATGTCTACAGGAAACATCTGCTCATTTTTGTTTCTAATATTTTCACAGCTTTCCCATCTTTTTTGATGGCTCTATAATTCCACCACTCAACACAATAAACTCAATTGCGTCACCGTAACTTCAAATCTTGGAAACTCCACATCATACAGATACCTACGTCAGCAATAAAGAAATTGGAAGTCCGAAAATGATTCACTTTTCAACAGTTGCTCCGATCTATGCAAATGAATGATTCATACTAGTTTGTAGTACTGTTCACACATCTGGGGAGATTCTAGCTCAACATAGGCATATTCACTTGGCGGAATTAAGTTCTGAGCGATCCAACTTATCAAGTTTGCCAATCTGACCTGGAACTTTGACCTTCTTGCCCTCCGCCGCAGGAATGGTTCTCTTTTCCCTCAACTATAGGAATTACTCCGGTTTTTGCCTCCAAGAGCTGGCTGCTTGTGTGCCCCCGCCATCAGCTAGACCACATAATATTTAGCAAGCTACTATATTGCTTGATTACTACGTGACTGTTGATAACTTTAGGCTTGGCCTTTGTGATATGGTGTCCCTACATAGCTAAGTTTTACAATGCTTAACATCTCATCGTTTTTCTTAACATTTACAACCCTCCCTAATCTTAAAAAATCAAGGTTTTCCTCTTCCTATAGGAAATTATGCGTCCTGTTTAAATGTCGAAATGTCTTTTCTTCCGAAGAGTTGCTCAGTTTATACAAAGGATTGATTCGTCCTTATACGAAGTACTGCTCTTACATCTGGGTTGGCTCTAGTTCTGCATCAGAGCTAAAAACAGTCCCACCTTTCAGCTCTTCTAGGCTAACTTCAAACTTGTTCCCCTTGCCTTACGCCGCAATGTTGGTTCACTTTCCCTCTTCCATAGGTATTACATCGGTGTTTGTTCCCGAGAGCCGGCTACTTGTGTGCCCCTACCATTAACTAGACCGTGCAAGACTTAGCAAGCTACAGCCACATGATTATTCCGAGGCCGTTGGCAGAGCAAGAGTGGGCCGTTTTGATAACTGCTTCCTTCCCTACACCTCGAAGCTCTGAAACTCTCTAGCTTCTAATGTCTTTCCCAGTAACTATGCCTTGTCACTGTTTAGAAGGTAGGTTTTTCACTTCCTTCAGAATTCATAAATTCGTCTCTACTTTTACCCTTTCATCAACCTCTTTATATTTCAGTTAAGTTACGGCCCTTGACATGGACTTTTGTCCGTAACTGGAGCCTCCAACGTGAAAGAGGAAAAAGATACGTAGGAGCAAAGACATGGTACATATACAAAGTTAAAAGACAGGGCAGCACGAGTGTAAAACTCTATCCCCGTAACGCACAAATAGTAATCACACACACACACAGACACACACAGACACACACACACGCACACACACACACACACACACACAAAGACACCCGAAGTCAGGTACCCATTAATCGACAACGCCGGAGAGGAGGATGAACTGCTGTTATTGTCTGTGGGCAGACTGCCGCTCCAAGGATTCGAACCAGGGCGGGCCCATGCGAGAGTCATTGGCAGCAACGCAAACGACTACACCACAAAAGCCCATTTATACACACCTGTCACCATTAGCCTTCCCGTTAATGAGGCACCGAGAGATTTAATGCTCCGGAATGCTTACGCTCCTCGCGCGCGCGGAAACGCATGTGTGTGTGTGTGTGTGTGTGTGTAGCAACCAATTTGTACTGCGCGGGGAGGGAGTTTCACACCCGCTGGTCCCCGTCTCTTGAACATTTTCTATTGTTAAACAACTTCTTAAACTTTTGTATATTGTCCGCATTCACAATTGCGTCACTCGGTACGTCCCATTCATCCACCACTCGTATACTATAAAGATATTTCTTTACATGACTTCTGACAAGTTTCTTGCCTAGTTTCATGTTATGTTCTGTGGTTGTTCTATCTCTCGACCTTCCGAAGAACTGTTCACTGTTGACCTCATCAATCTGGTAGAATAACTTATACGTTATGATCAGATCTCCTCTCATTCTTCTCTCTTCCATTCTGGACAAATTAATGGTCTTTAACCTCTCGCCGTAACTCATCTGTCTTAATTGCAGTACCATCTTTGTTGCCTCGTTTGGGATCTAATCTATTAAATATCTCTTTCTCTAAATGCGACGTGAACAGCTTGTTGAATATTTCTTTATCCAAGGATTTGAATGCAATCATAATTTTTGCCAGCAGACTGTTTGTCTCCTTCACCATTCCCCTGAGGCGGGTCTCTAGCTAGTTTGGTTGCAGCGTCGACTCCCGAGTCCCTCTGCAGCTTATTCCCTTCCAGACAGTATCTATAATGTCTTCTTTCACTGTGTCCCATCCCCACTACTCTGCATTTACGTGCTCACGTCAAATCTTATCAGCCATCTACTAAACTTTGAGTTTTTTTAGCTAACCCTGCCCGTTGACGGATTCCTCCTGAATTTTTACTTCCCTCGTAATCTTGGCATCATCCACAAACATATTCAATTGGGAGTCCAAGTCTCACGTCAAGTCATTTACGTACGTCAAGAAAAGCAGCGTTTCCAAGACCTGTGGCACACCGCTGGTGACCCAAGCCGATTTGGAGGGGGTTCCTCTGACATGCCTGAATATCCAGCTTCTCCACCAGCCTGTTGTGTGGGGGAGTGTCAAATGCTTTCTTGCACTCCAGAGATACACACATTCCACCCAGGTTTTATCTAAAATGGAGATCAGTTTCTCTTGTTACGAGCCCAAGTGGTTCGTTACACATGACCTCCCTTCCTTCAGTCGTGGTGTACCAGGACGTTTCGCCTTCACAGGTGATCTTCCATTTGTGTTCTGATTATCTTCACCTGTGAATTACGGATGACGCTCGTCAGAGAGATCGCTCTGCAGTTCCACGCAGCTTTTCGGGTTCTTTTCCTTCAGGATGTGGGTACAGCATTTCTACTGTTACTTTCCCTTGATACTTTACTTTCCCCCAGCGCCATCTTGGGCAACATATCCACTGGCTTGTCGAGTGTATGTGCCACTTCTTTATGACGTATGGTAATATTTCAGGAGGACCATGAACCTTACATGGCTCAAAGCCCTTTTGCATTACATTCATCTCTGTTGTTGTTACTTCTATGCCTTCAAAGGTCTCTAACTTAGTCCGCCTCAGTGCGTGGTGGGGCAATAGTGCCTTCCACTGCGAATGCCTTGAACTTACCATTCAGTTCCTCGCACGTCCTTACAGCATCCTTCAGAGCTCTTCCCCCTGACTCCCTTAATGCTGACGAGCTGTTCTTTAAACGACAATGTTCTCCCGGTGAATCTTTCTCGGACTATCTCCTGCCTTGTCCATCACATCCTTTTCAGAGTTTCTCTCCGCCTCTTTCCGAACCCTGCTGTACCAATTACTTGTTCTCTCAAACCTTTCGAATGCTGGATGGCTGGAGCGTCGCCTCTGTCTTTTCCTTAGTACGTTGCCGTTCGTTCTTTTGCTTTTTTAACAATCTTTAGTTGAATACATATTTCTTTATTTTCTTTTTTTTTTCCATTGTATCTAAAGCTAAACGCACCCATTTTCCTACTCCTCCTGACAGAACCTCCCACAAGAATAACCTGAGTATTGGCCACTAAACTCCAACTCCCAATACAAGTTCCCATAGAAACTGTTTAAGTCTGGGCAGCTTCCACGATTATATCCTCCTCTTCGTGTCTGGTCTCGTCTCTGTTCCCTTTGTGTCTTCATTCATCACATGATCAGACTCAGGTATTACATGATCACTTTTTCCAGTGGGTGTACTACACATCATATTCCCGATCTTCAAGCTATTTCTTTGTGAAGATAAGGTCTAGTAATGAGCGTGTCTCAGTCCCTCTGATTCTGATGTGCACGATGTCAAGCTGGTATAGTAAATTTTCCTGTATACACTCTAAGACCTTGCGTCTCCATGACTCTGTTTCCACAAGAACCCAAATTCTTCCAGTCTGTCTCTTTATAGTTGAAATCCTCCATCTTTAGAAAGTTACCGTCTCTGAGAGGTGCCTAGTTCACTGCCTTTCGCGCTATCCTAATTATTCCCTCACTGTATTCTCTGTATATTTTTTGTTTATAATTCCTTGGACGGATCGAAATCATCACACAGCTCGCTCCTACATTTGCTCTTCCCATTATGCATAGCCGTATCTACCAGTATCACCTGAAACCTTGACCTGTCTCTTATCAAGAGGGCTGTTGCCCCTCACTCCCTCCCCCTTCTTTATCTCTCCAGTTTCTCCTTGCAAAAGGATAACCTACAGTAGGATATTTTGGGCGAAGGGCAGCTTGTGGATCTTGGCGTAGCTATTCCCTAGTAAGTGGTCGTTCCAGTGAGGTGGGAGCTACTGGTTCTAGAGGTGAGAGGTAACCTGAGGGAGCCACATTGTTTTCTGTACACCAGGATAGGGTCTTGTTGGATCAACGCCGAGCGGACCAACTGAGACCCATGTCCGTGGGCGATTGAGGCCGACTGACCACGTGGACAGCACTTGGGTTGCCTTGGAGTGAATCTCAGTAATGACCTCAGTGTGACGAACAATGTGTAGCTGCATATATTAAAGCCAATAGGATGTTAGGTTTCTTAGCTTGAAATGTAAACTACAAATTACGATAATCACCTTTTGCAGTGTTCTGGATACACTGACTTAGTCGAAGATAAAAGAAGCACTTGAGCGAATACAAAGAGGAGTAACCAAACTGATCCTTTAACTCGGAAGTAAACCTTATGAGAAAAGACTTAAAGGCTTAAAACTGCTCTCTTTAAAAAAGATCCGAGTCCAAGGTGACCTGACAGAAGTCTTTAGAATACTAAATGATATCAATAACATATAAAAAAATTTCTTCATGTTACAGAAAGATTCACTGACCAGAAATGATAGCATGTTGATCAAAGGAAGGACACGTGAAAGCAAGACGGCAAAAGCTTTTTCACTTACAGCGCGATGGAGCATCGGTATAAACAGTCCCCGATGCAGCAAACGCAAAGGCTATAAAAACCTCTAAACTATAAAAACCTTAAAATCAAGACTAGACAAATAACACATCTCTCATCGGTAAAGAGAGCTCTTCCTCATGGATAAATATTCTTTAATTCCAGAATCAGACTGCAGAACAGATGTCGTTACACTGATAGAGAACTTTTTCCAGTCCTGACTTTCCTATAAAATGTCCTTGCCAGTATCTCACCACAATACTGCGAGGTACTTCTGTTTTGCCACATCTCTTTCCTTGCGGAAGTTGAGCCGGAAGGCGAGGTGGGGGGAGGGAGATGCTTCCTGCTTTGCTATATTGTTTCTACGGCTACAGTAATCTATTTATTTATTCATTTATTCTAGGAGACCATTAGGCCTCGTGTTACCCGCCATTCCCTTGTACCTCCTGCCTTAGGAAGCTTTATGTGTTTTCCAAACGCCTTCGCCTTTAAGGAAACTTCACCACAAGAAAAATCTTTTCCATTGACAGAACCAAATTCTAAGACACGTTTGGTAGACCTTACGACACCCTTGGCACCTGTATTGCAGGCACTTGTAGCACTGGCACTAGGCCCCCGAGTACTGGTATCAATGGCACCCCCGATACTAGTAGCACTTGTGCGGCACTCCCCCCCCCCCTTTGGTACCGGTATCACTGGCACTCCTGGTACTGGTTAGCATTGGCATTGGCACCCCTGGTGCTGGTAGGTCCTGGTGCCCCAGTTCCCGCACCCATGTTCGTATCCAGGGATGAACTCGCAGCATTCACATCAGTGACGTGAAAATGACATCAGCCGACTAGGGAGATCCTCACTCAGCCTGAGGACGTTGACTCGCGTTTGGCTGAGAGCAGTCGAGTCGGTCCTCAATTTTCGCTTCAAAAAACTTGGCTCGTCACAAAAGTGCGTCATGACCCTTAACTGTTCCCTCCCACGGCAGGAGTCATCTCACCCCCTCACCTCCCGCGCTGTCCTCCTCGCTGAGCGAATACTCTCAGAAACAGCTGGAAACAGTCAGACTTCACAGCGCCGTGTTGTTGCTGACATCCCTGTTTTCCTTATTAATAATAACAATAACAATAATAATGATAATGATAATGTGATAAACAGCTTATTGAATTAGGTGAGCCAAACACTGCAGACATACGGGGGAAAAACACCCACACTAACCAGAAGGGGTCGGGGTCATAAAAAGCGTCGGTTATTTAAGAGTCGTCACAAAAACTCACAGGCGAAGGTTTTGATAAACAATGGATACCATGAGGGTGTGTTTTGGGTGTGCAGAGTACACGTGTGAGAGCTATGGACATCAGCTGTTGATGTATATCTTATGGATATGTGTGTATACGTTAGGTGCATAATGTGTGTAGTAGGTCATGAGGGTAGCACGGCCGGGTAGAGCTTGCATGCGGGTACATTTGTGGGTAGTACTGTCACCTGAGCTTGGCTGTGGCTGCCAGAGGAACCACAGACGTAAGCTGACAGCATTGTTCGGTGTGTCAGTCTCTCACGTGGGAAGGATCTGTCTTCACATAACAGTCATGATGAGCTTGTGCAGCCGTTAGTTGCCTGGGATGTTGGTGCACGGTGGGGGAATACAGGGAGAGAGGGAGAGAAAGAGAGAGGGGAAGGACGAAGAGAGAGAGGAAGGGATAACAGAGAGAGAGAGAGAGAGAGAGAGAGAGAGAGAGAGAGAGAGAGAGAGAGAGAAGAGCAGTGTACTTATCAATGCACTACTGAAATCGATTCCTCAGTGTCCCAGCAATGTCACTATTAGTTATGATATTGACGTACATACCAAAACATACCGTGAAATGCAAACTATTCTTAACTGAATACACATAGCCTATGATAGCCTTGGCTTCATCATATCTGTAGATAAAACTAAGGTCTTCCATAAACGAATTGGTAACGGCCGGAGCGGACCATCTGAGCTAACAATTGGTGGAAACCTGATTGACTATGTCTCCTCCTTTAAGAATCTTGGTGTTCCAGTCCCATGTGGCAGCGAGTGTGAAAAAACTAAATCGACAATGCACAGATAGACTCAAGAGCTCTTAGAGATGCTGCAAGGTACAACCGTAATTATGGAGCAAATATCAGAATTGTTAAAATGATGTACCTCGCGTATATTAGATTATTAGATTATCATGCACCAGTCTTGGTCTTACACAACAGCAAAGGTATCAACAGACTTGAAAAAATGCAAAACGAAGCCTTAAGAAT
>JAYMFT010044725.1:0-15476 GCA_038088735.1 Panulirus argus | reverse complement strand
GAGGGAGAGAGGGAGAGAGAGAGAGAGAGAGAGAGAGAGAGAGAGAGAGAGAGAGAGAGAGAAGATTCGCCTGAGGTCACACACACACCCCCGCAGTGAGCTATGGTGCATGAAGTGGCTGAGTACACCTGCACCCACGTAAAAAAAAAAAAAAAGAAATACGTCCCCAGGAAACCCTGTACACACACACACACACACATACGTTAGTAAAAATCTAAGTCTCAAAAATCTGTCCACTCTATATTACTACCTTCATTTTCGCTTGTACCTTCCTCTGTCTCTATTCCCCCCCCCCCGACCCCATCCTTCTCCTATCCAGCCACTGGAAAAAGAAAGGAAAAATATTACAGGAGGTGGTAAGTCTCAGGGCAAAGTAGACACACACACACACACACTTGCGTCCCATAATATCACCAGCGTTGTTCTTAAGTTCTTCTTTCGATATTTCACGATTGTTTTCTTTTCCGCCTTAAATAACAATTATATAAAAAAATCTGCTTAAAAGGAAGCTGAAGTTTCATATACCTGGATTATAAATGCCAGAGGGATATGAATTAATATGTCGTTTTAATATCCAGCAGGAAATTAAGTTGTTTTCTTTTTCCCCTCTCGTCTCCCATGAATCTCAAAATACAAACTGACTGAAGAGTAATAACGCAAGACATGAAGTTCACTGCCAGGCCGTGACGGCATGACTGCACTAGTGCGTTACGATGACGTAAACCGTCGTCGCTGTGACGTAAAAGGTCGTCAGGATGACGTAAGCAGAGGTTACTACGACGAAAGTAGACCTGCCGATGACGTAGAAGGAGACGTTACGATGGCGTGAAGAGACGTTACGATGACGTGAAAGGGTCGTCACGATGACGTAAACAGAGGTATACTGTGACGAAAGTAGACGTTACGATGACGTAGACACAGACGTTACGATGACGTAGACGCAGACGTTACGATGACGTAGACGCAGACGTTACGATGACGTAGACACAGACGTTACGATGACGTAGACACAGATGTTGCGATGACGTAGACACAGACGTTACGATGACGTAGACACAGACGTTACGATGACGTAGACGCAGACGTTACGATGACGTAGACACAGACGTTACGATGACGCAGACACAGACGTTACGATGACGTAGACACATACGTTACGATGACGTAGACACAGACGTTACGATGACGTAGACACAGATGTTGCGACGACGTAAAGATTATCTGTGTCTTCACCGTTCACCCACATAATCTCAACGACAGTGTCTCACTCTTTTGTTCGTCGAGTTACGAACGACAAGTTTACACTGGTGTCAAAAGTTTATCCGTCGCCTTTTCCCGTGTATTGATATTCCTCTTGGTTCTATTTCTGCCTCGCGTCTCTGCTGTTGCTAACTGGTACCATATTCATCATTCACGCTGAAATATCGTCACCATCTACCCCATGTTCTTACGCTGCTTTTCCTCGCGTTTTCTTTTCCTTTATCATCCAAACTGCAACAAATTACGCTTTCCACTGATGGTAAAGTAGGGGTTAAAGAGGAAGGGAGACTTAGTAGTCTTAAAGGAAATGCGAGAATCAGATTAAGGGGCGACCCTTCTCACAGGCACCTGACCCCCAGCATAGCAACAACTCACCGTCAATTTTCAACAGGAACGAATCCCCTTACATGAACAACCCGTATGCCTTTGAAAAAAATAATGATCGATGGAAATAAAAATCACAATTATTCTCGTGATCAAAAACACTTTGGCCCAAAGCACGTTACCATCCTCCCCAAATTAACTGCGAGTTAAACTGTCTCTTATTAGATATTTTGTTTATTGTTTTGGGACGCGTGCGTATGAGTGACTGCAGCTGTCGGGGCTGGCAACAAGAGACGAGCCAGAAACCTCCTGGAGGGGTTTACGATCCTATAAAGCTTGTCGCTGATCTTGTTGCCTGCTGACGCCCTAAAGTCTCCGTCCTAATATCTTTTGTTTCTCACTCTCCTTACGTACGCGAGCGCCCTCTCTCACACACCTCTTTATTCTTTTCGAAGATAAATGCTTGATGACTTTGGCTTCCGCTGGTTTAAAAATTTCTTCGTTTAAGATATATATATATATATATATATATATATATATATATATATTCCAGCCAGACACCCTATTCAACCAAAATGGCCGAATATGAATTATTCCAGTTAAGAGAGACTTCTATTGTAAATACTTTGCTTTCTAGTTTATAATTTTTTCAGAATATTGAGTAATATGATGACTTAGGATCTGCGGGTCACGTCATTTTGTATTTCGGCCAAGAAAACTAAGCATGATTACTTATATTCATAGGTTTCCGTCAAGATCCGTGTCCTTGGTGGCATATTATAACAGACTACAAGGAGGACCGGGCTGGAGGGGAGGCGCAGGTGAGCACAGTCAGAATGAGGATGGCATAGACATTGCTGAGCTCAGATGGCGGGACGCCTAATAATCTCAATAGGCGGAGAATGTACAGACGGTATGAGGAAGATTTGACGATAGTGATGACATGACTCTTCCAGTTTAAACCGTCGTCTCTTGTGGCACCAAGGAGTTTTGAAGTCTCTGACTGCCCAGAGGACGTCAGGGCCTTGTGTGATGTCAGGGGGGGCAGGGCGGGATGTTGTGTGCACCTAGGTTGATGTGCATCATGACAATCTTGGTGTGGTTGATGGTGACGTCGTTGGCCGTAGGCCACTCCTGAAGGTTGTTGATGATGGTGTGCTGAAGGCCCACTGAAATCAGGAGAATCTGTTGTTGATGGTGATGGCAAAGGGCGGAGTCGCCGAAGTATTCCCACCGGTGATTTGATTCCTTCAAGGGTTTCACCTACAAGAAAGAGGAAGCAAAGCGGCCGGTCCCATCTCGGGGCCAGTGCGAGACACAGTGACCTCTCTGCGTGTCGTCAGGCACCGTTCACGCAAGGTGGTGATGGCAGACATACATACTCTTCCCCTTCCCGTGTCAGGAGGACGTTTGCCCCGAGTTCGGGGGAGAGAGAGAGAGGAGTCTTCCCTTGGCAACGGCAACGCATTCCGAGGAAGGTTCGAAATTTATCTTTTTTCTTCCACGCTCTGCTAGTAATCGAAAAAAAAAGTGGCACCGATATATCTGAAAACTACGAGGGTATGTAATCATCCAGGCGTGTACGTGGGCGTGTACGTGGCGTGAGGGAGTGGAGGAGCGAGGGAGGGGAGGAGGGGGAGGGGAGGAGGGGGGAGGGGGGTGGTTTACTCTGTTAAAGCTGAGCTGTACGCGTTGGCTAAAGCTGCAACGCCCCAGCTTAGTAACTTCAGCATTCCTCGCTTTAAACGCGTTCGTGAATCGTTCTCAGCTTGCCGCGCCAGGTAGGACGGGGCGCTCGGAAAAGACGAAGGATTCGTCTCGTCGGAATTCATTCGCAATTCTAGGATCGATACACGGGGAATTACCCAAATATTACAGCGCCCTGTGTCCGGTGTGGAGAGGGGAGGAATGAGAGGGAGGGGCCGGCCGGCAGGTCGCTGACGCTCTCTCGCCAACATTAAAGTACAGGAAGCGTACAACAGCAGCGCGGAGGGGGAGTTTGTTTTACCAATGATGGGCATCAGCTGATCTCCATCAGCTGTTCCAGTGGAGCCCCAGCTGTTCATCCTGAGACATTTACAGCCTTCTGAGATAACGATCAACGTGGCTTAAATGTATTTGTATGATCGTGAAGTTATATACCAGCTTGTGCCGAGCGCCTCACTTAAACAAATTCACGTTATATTAATGTTTGCAGTCGTTTAGAAATACAGAATTATAATACGTCAGAAATACATATTCTTACAGGACAAGACTACTAGCGTATGCAGGTTAGGAATAAAGATTTTGCTGGTCAGAAATATATGATGTATACAAGTATGAAAAGCAGCTGGCTGACGGTTTATCAGCACAGTTTATGCGGGTCATAACTGTAGGTTTACATACAGATAGGGAAGGACAGGAAAAGTTTTGGCAGACGAGCGAGTATCTGGGAGAGAGAAAGAAAATGAGGATAGGCGAGGAACAGGAGAGGCATGGGAGGAAGACAAGAGTGGGCGTTGGAGGAAGACGAGAGTAGGTGTGAAAAGGAAGACAAGAGTAGGTATAGGAGGAAGACAAGAGTAGGTGTAGGAAGAAGACAAGAGTGGGTGTTCGAAGAAGACAAGTTTAGATGTGGAAGGAAGACAAGAGTGGGTGTGGGAGGAAGACATGAGTGGGTGTGGGAGGAAGACAGACGTAGGCGTAGCGTCGCGCACTTTCTAGTGCGAGTAGCGAGTGATCCCGAGAGATGACTTAACCTTTGTCTTCCGAGTAATGAAGTTGCGGCGAGGCTGCTGGCGTAGCGACGGGGGTGTCGTCGTGATGAGGGGGAGGGGGGAGAAAGGGGTGGTGGCGGTGGTGGAAGCGAAGAGGGGAGGGGGAGGGGACGGCTGGAAGATAGGCGGAGGTAAAGGTGGTGGAGAAAAGGTGCGGATGGTGGTGATGGTGGTGGTGGTGACGGCTGGTGGTGGCACTGGTGGTGGTGATGGTGATGACTGGTGGTGGTAATGGTGGTGGTGATAGTGGTGCCCATGGCTATCGTTAGTATTGGTGGTGGTGGTGATACTTATGGTGTAACTAACACAAATTCCTTTGTTACCCTTGAGTATATGCTATAAAAAGGCGGTTCTCTCTCCTGTCTCTCTGTAGAAACGCTGAGGAAGACGTAAGACGCACGATGACTAACCCCCGCCCCAATCACAGATGCTAATATTTTATCCATTTTCTTCGAAGGACTGAAACTGTTGTTTGCTGAAGTGATTCGTTTTCCGGAAAAATATTTCAGTGATGATAGGGAAGGTCGTGCCCGCAGTATGGGAAGCATACAGATAGAAAAAAAAAAAAGGCGTGGGGGGATAAATGATTATACCACTGAACAAAGCCATTCCGCCGTTCAGGGTGTGGTAGCCGCGGTGGGAGTGTTGGCGGTGAGGGAAGGCGTGGTGGCCTTGGGGTAAGGGACTCGTGGTGTGGAGAGAATGTGTGATAGCCAGGGTGGGTGTGGTAACCAGGGAGAGAGGGAGGAGAAGTAGTGAGGGTGGAGCTGTGGTGACCAATGTGGGAGGGCGTGATGCTAGTGAAGGAGGGTATGGCAAGGGTCTTTCTATGGTCATTGACCAGCCGATCCCCGAACATGAGTGGCCAGCTGCTCCCTGGAGCTCCACAGGAGCCAGCAGATGAAGAAGTGCCTGGGAGGGAAAGGCTCAGATCCGCTTTTTCTCCAAACGAAAAAAAAAAAAAAGAAAAAAAAGAAAAAAAAATCATTTTGGTTCCTCCTTCCTTGAATGTCAGAAAGGAATTTCTCGCGTCGCGCTTCTTCTGTCTCACTTCTCAGATACTGAGAATCTTTCCACCCTGGACAAGTCTTCTTCGAATTTCACTTGAAATTCTTGTTTTGTAGAGCTTTCTCGCTGGGCGAATGTATTATCTTTGACCATCAGCCATTTAATACACCTTTTAATTGCTCGATTGTAATGCTGTGTGTATATATCATCTGTATGTATTTTGCATACGTTACCCATATAAATCCATGTAAACGTTACCTAACTAACTAACTGTATTTTGGTATACAATACGAACGATAACAGCAAAATTTACCGCTAGAGGTCATAAGGCGTAAATTTTCATCTCAAATTTCTACGTTTACCGGTAGAAATGG
Source organism: Panulirus argus (assembly GCA_038088735.1). Classification (NCBI taxonomy): domain Eukaryota; kingdom Metazoa; phylum Arthropoda; class Malacostraca; order Decapoda; family Palinuridae; genus Panulirus; species Panulirus argus. Next base: position 9,754 of record JAYMFT010044725.1, on the reverse strand, counting down.
TTTTGCACGCTAAGTATACGCAGGCTCACTGGCCAGTATCCAGTAGTTCCAGGGAATGGCTGGATAATTCCTTGTGGTTTTCACGTATCAACTCCAATACCATCGTTCTTATATGACGTGACTCAGGAAGCCCCAGTTCAAAATGCTGTTTTACGGCTCTATCAAGTGTCACTCCCGAGTTACCGTGATTAAACAGCCTCATCAAGCTTCATTGACGAGTTACCGGGATTTTAAGACCCTATTAAGAGTCGCTCACGAGTTACCGGGAATGTAAAGGATTCTTATGAGAATTTAGTCTTGAGTTACCGCTGGGGTCCCAAGCAATTTGTCAAAGGCCTTGCAAGAAGCCACTCCCGAGTTCCCATGAGCCCCAAAAGCGTTCTGGTCGCGCCGTCTCTCCTTTGAGATGTAATTTATGGCTGGTGTATTTTGAAAATCTTTAGAGATGCCAAGCTTGTCATTTCTGGTTCCTGTCTATTTGTTTTTTGTTGTCCACTAATTTCACAGACCAGTTGATTTTCATTAGAAATGAAAATTGGGTACATTTTTTCTTTTGCCCATCAGTATGTTCCTCACAAATTATTTTGAAATGTATATTTCTTATTTTGACAGAAAGAGGGACACATACACACACACACACACACACACACACACACACACATATATAAAACTGAAAATACGAATTGTCAAGTAATTATATACAGTACTTATAAAATACACATCAAAGTACAAAAAATATACATGAAGTACATATGAAAATGAAATTATAATAAGAGAATATTCTTACTGATTCCACGTTGAGTAGAGAAAGTGGAAAGTGATTTAGGTGATTACATTTCCTATCGCAGGACTGGATGAAGCTGACCTTTCCGCTGTGAAAGGAAATTCAAAGCTGAGAATTCGTGGGTGAAACGGAGAGGATTGTTTCGTCTCGTCGAACGCGTTTCATTTGGGTTTTCTCTCTGCATCCCTGTCTGTTTGTCTGTCTCTCTATGCGTCTCTGATTCTGTCTCTGTCTATCTGGATGATTTATTATTCTCTCTCTCTCTCTCTCTCTCTCTCTCTCTCTCTCTCTCTCTCTCTCTCTCTCTCTTTCTCCCTCTCTTTCTCTCTGAAGTGATCAACTTCTCCCATCAGCGTGTGTCGAAACGTGACAAATTTATGAGCAAATATACAGTTGATCAACAACTTGCAAACACAAACATTACTCTCTCTCTCGCAACAAGTATTGTCTGTTTGATTTCCATTACTGCAAAACTCGAAGCGGAGCACGCTACACACACACACACACACACACACACACACCCATATTACCTCAAAATGGTAGTGGAGGAGTAGGTACGTAGCTGAACTCCAGTACAGACGCGGTAGCCAGCAGTGGGCTGTATACTACATCGCTCAGACAATGATATTGGAAGTCAATCAGACTGTACACGCTGGCAACGAGGAGGCGTTGTTGTCAGCCAGACGGTAGCTGCTGGCAACGAGCTAGGTACTGACAGACACAGAGGTGTGTGTGTGTGTGTGTGTTTTAAGCAAAGAGAGTTTTACACTCGTGTTGCCCCGTCTCTTAACCTTGTATACTAACAATGTCTTACGTTTATGTAACCACACACACACACACACACACATATATACACACAGACCAGCCTCCAATGGGAAGGATAAACACCTGGGTTGGCTGTGGGCCGACTGTTCCTCACCAGGTCTCGAACCAGGGCCCGGTAAATTTCAGCGTCACAACACTGATCACCACACTGTGGAAACTCCTGTGTGTGTTTGTGTGTGTTACACCCACGGTATATATAAAAAAAAAAAAAATCCCAGTTTCATTCGTTTTAATTCCTTTAGGAAATATACGTTAGTCAGTGTCCTGCGTCACCCCAACACAGGAAATGAACAAGATTATCCGAATCGTCTTGTTCCCGTGTCCATTCCGAAGCCTCCTCTGGTGGCAGGGATTCTCGAACCCTTGAGCATAAATGTGAGATCGATGAACACGACGGTACGACCCTTAAGCACGAGTGTAACACCATTAAGCACGGCAAACGATCCCTGATAAGGTCGATACTACCCTTCGTTACGGTGATCTGCCCTCTGACCTGACCCTCAATTCCTCGTACGGCTGACAGCGATGCACATTCTTCAATCGTATGACATGTTTTCCCAGGCGTTTAACTCTTGTCATAACAGCATAGCTAAGTCCTCCTTAATGAGATCAAATTTCCGGTGTATTTTCATAATCCTGTGAACCTTCTCGTCTCATCACGCTGACCTTTCAATAAAAAATATGGAATTAACTCTTGATTAGGGGTATTCAAAGCGGTAATAAGAGAGAATTAATGTTAGCTTTTCATATCGAATCAGGGTTACCCAAGGACCCCTCACACCCTCCCACATCTTTGAATAAACTTAATGATTTTTTTTCGTCCATCCGACGATTTTATGCGAATCTATCCACTTAGAAATAAGCTCACGAACGAGTGCCATTCGTGAGTGACAAAACGGATTTCCTGTAGGGCTTCGACACAAGCGAGGTCCAGACACGTGGGAAGTATGGCACACGCGCGTGACAGTCTTTGTCATGGATCCAGATCAACGAGATCACCGAAGCTCTCAAGCTGACACGCCTCAAGCAGACAGACTGAGTCGCTGTTCGGTGCTCGAAAGAAATATACAGTAGATGGATTTCCTCCAGTCAGCCAAAGAGCAATCTGGAAACTCCTCAACATTTAACGTAACTGCTATTTCATTTCGACCTTCTGCCTGATATTTGTGTAAACGATGTGTCAAGTCTAACGTTTCAAAGTGTGAGTTTGAACTCAGTTTTAAGGGAGACTGATGAGGGAAACATCTATGTGCTTCTCACTGAATATACTTAAATGATCAATCTCTTATCTGAAAATAAGAACGCTTAAATATTATTACAATACAGATGAAATGTACTGGACACGAATGAGTGCCGAAGAATGGTGATGTTTCAAACACCTCTCCATGTTAAATTGCCGAAGAAGAAGAAGAAGAAGAAGAAGAAGAAGAAGAAGGTGAGGTTCCGCATGTGCATCCAAGCAGGCAGACACACGTATAGCGGGCTTCAGAAAAGCAAAACTGTGCCAAGGTCTCCACGGTAAAGCAAAGGAATGCAAGATATGAGGTCGTGAAATCACAATACCTTTCAGTGCCAATTGGTCTGGAAAGGCTAGGGTGGGGTCCTGGCGGGAGAATGGTCCCAGATGGTTCCCAGCACATCGTGTGAACCGCGGACTATGGAGCATCCACCTTCCTATTTCATCGCCTCAGTATAGCAAAGTCCAGCGAAGAGATGCAGGTTGCATTATCAGTCTACGTCTCATCTCTGAGGAAATGGAGGAATATAACGAGATGAACTTAAAATCTATTTAGTTCTAGTGACTATTATTGTTCTGTATGTCGACCCCACACTGAGGAAGCCCGTGCGCGCGTGCGTGTGTGTGTGTGTGTGTGTGTGTGTGTGTGTGTGTTTTGCGCCGTAAAACACTAGGATTAAGTGGGTCTTTGAATATCTCGGATTACGAAGCTGATGAAGGAGGCGGGGTGGCTTAATTAAAAACCCATTTCCACCGAGTAGTATTGTACCACGAGAGCTTGATTGGTGTATCAGATTCATTGCCATAGGCTTTAGAAGAACAATCCGCGTGACGCCTTTGTTAGCGAACGTTACGCAGGCGTTACGTCACAAAAATTTGCGAGATACTGAAAAAAAACTGACTCAAAAATTTTACGTTGGATTTCTACAAATCTTTCTGGTTCAAGTTATGACTAAAAGTGAAAAAATAACTGAACAGTAATTGTTGTTGCGTAGTTTATCATTTTTCTTTTCCCTGAAGACGTTAATAACAATGTCCTCTAGATGTAAGGCTGTTTGATTATTTATTTCCTCTGGTCAAAATCCTAACCTTTACCACCGACAAGATGGTGTACTGTTTTTTTAAAAGTTTGTAAAGCAAGTTACAGTATTCCTGCCCCTCCATAACTGTGTTTAAAACTTTTTGAGTGCGGAGATGACAAGCCGTAAGCCTTTACATTTTTATCAAATAATTAATCCTTTTTGAGATTATGATGAACATTAGATTCTTTATCCTTCGTTGATTCTTAGAGCAGAAAAATCTTTAAATTACTGTGCTATTTTAAGCGATTTCCAGTAAGATTTGTTGGTGTACGTTGCGAAAGTACCGTACGCGGCCGAGGATTATCGTACACCTCGACATAAACATCAGACATAACAAAGGTGACGATCGAAATGGTCTTAACTTTTCTCGAAAAGTTAACTGACTGGAGTAGAACCTGTGCAGGATGTGTTAGCCAGAAGCAACAGCGAAGGTCTTTTATTTACTCACCGAACTAGAGACGAAGAGGAGTCTGTTGTTGTTGTTGTTAGATTCACTGTGGTTTATGATCATAAATAAAAGCTGGCAAATTAAACATACGAACGCTAATGTCTGCATGACGTAGTCTCTTACTTTACGTCACCCTGTCACATGAGACTGACGTATGGCTAGTATGGCGTTGTTTCTTACTTTTCGTCTCTCCGTCATCTAACATTTGACCTTTCTGTCACCCCAGCATCAAGCTAGGTCACTAGGTGAGACTGGAGTCATCCAGATCCAACCAGAACGCAAGCATCTCTCGCCAATTGACGTACAAAGGAATACGAATACAAAGGAATTCAAACAGCAACAGACAGACCACTGGGTCCGTTCAAGGCAGTTTGTGATGGTAGAAGGTGTCCGAAACTCAGAGAATAGTGTGGTAAAATTTAGCACTGTGTCCTTTCCCCTTTCTAGCTTCAGTGTCTGTGGCCCAGTGTCTCACATACCCTTTTGTGAGAGCTAAATGTACCAACGTCCATATAGTGTCAATAGAGAGTATTACTGCAAAGGTATATGTTTGTTGGAAATACAAAAACCCTGTAAATAATACTTGAGTATATGTATAAACATACAACGACATGTACCGAGCAATCTGTATATTGGTACAATCATACACACAGCAATACAATTGCAATCAAAGAGACATATACGTATACCCACTGACATACATAGTATGCACTCACAAACGTACATAAACGCACATACAGACATATATGTATACACAAACACACACACATAAGTTCACACACTTATACCTGTGATTATTGATACACAGATCTATCTGCACACATATTCACCATATATGTAAACAAACAAACAAGCACACACAAGTATACATACATACATACTCCCGCATACCTGCACACACACACACACTCACGTACACAAACGAGAGAAGGAGCCCCACGAGTGTAGAACTCTCATCTTGTACTGTATCAAAAGGTGGTTTGACACATACACACACACACACACACACACACACACTAGTTAACAGTTGCATTTACATCAGTTACAACTGTTTAAAGCGCAGTCACATCCGTTATGTTAGTTTAACATGATCTTTAACATCAAAGTCAAATAATCTTCATTCGTGCCCTCACATTCGATACTTCAAGTCATGGCCAAATTTTCATCATCATTATTTCGACCCTTAATGTTGTTTGCTGAGGTCAGGTTGGGTACGCATCACCCGTCTGACTCTTATGCACTGTTGGCCTGCCTACGAGGCTGGTTGGTTCTCTCGGCTCTCTATGACAACTGACAGACAAGACAAAGTCATTCAGGTCGTCAGCGTCATTTTGGAAACACAAAACGAGCAAAAAGAAAAACTCGGAAACCTTCTTCTGCAGGTGTTGGGGATAGTTCTACAACAGTGCACGCCCTCGAGGCGAATTGTGAGGCAAACGTTTGTCTGACGGTGCGGGAGGGAAAGGAGCCGGCGGGTGTATGTGCGAGGCCGGGTAGCTGCTTGTGGCGTCTTCTGCCGCAAAGAAAATCACCTGTTGCCCGTTTTCCCCCTGCGGCAGGAAGCTACGGGCTCTTCGGCCGCAACACAAGGACCCTTGGGTAGAATGGCCTCGCCCGTAACACGTCATCCAAGGCTGGATACACACACACACACACACACACATTACTGACACAGGTCGTACAGATTCTGGCTTAATGACCATCCACATGTTGATGGCCATTTATTCCAACGACGTCATTGCTCGCTTGGAATGCATCGCTTTTCTCCCACCATAACGCTACAGAAGGGTGCTTCTGCCTGGGCTCCCTGCCTGACGCACGTTCCTATGACGAAAGTCGCGAAATTTGGATTTCCTTTTCCAGATGCCCAGAATCCGGATCCATAGCCGGATCACATCACGAACGTAAATAAAACACTTTAACGCGGAAATACCGTTCCTTTATGAAAACGTCTGTTCACCTAAAGGAAATTTTGACTGTAATTTTGTATTAAACATTTCCGTGGCAGTCAACAGCTGAATGACCGTTAAGTCAGGAATCTTAAAACAGAAACATATAAATGCAGAATCGTTTATGATGGGTCCTTAAACTGGCTAGGTCATCCCTGGAAACACTCTGATAAGGTTATATGTGAAGCGAGGGGGGGGGGGGGGCAGTTGGCACTATCCGTTCCCCCGAGTATCTACATACGAGGAAACCATCATCTCGTGTGTGCGACGGTATCAATACTGCGCATGACGTCACGACCTCTAGCCTTACCCTTAAAGGTCAGGCCACAGGTCACGCTATCATACCCAAGGAGTTGCACCACCGTGCTCAAGGATAGTACCGTAATCCTCAAGGATCGTGACGTCTCGCTGAAGGACCGTACCTCGGTGCTGAAGGGTCATATCGCCTTGTTCCAGGGGCCCAGAAATAGGAGAACAATATCCCTCATTCACTTCACACTAAGGCAGAGGCAATCACAGGAATGAAACGCGACAGCCGGTGGAGGCAAGAACAACGACAAACACGCTGTCATTCCCAGCTAACTGAGTCGGTGTGCATATGACATGAACTTCTGTCGCTAACCCTTACGTGGATGCTTTGTTTCCCGCCATATACACACAGGTCAAATGGAAGCCAGGTGACTTCCAGATACTATCTGGTGAGCAAGAAAAGTATGATTACCACTTAATTACACGTAATTAATTTACCTGTAAAACCCTGACGTTTGACTTAGAGGCAAGGGTGAGGCTTCCTTTCTCGACGATGACCAATTAATCTCTCGGTGTAGAGGCGAGTAACTAACTAACTGGTCGACATGCGACGATACGTTGAGGTATTTTGTTACGTACGTGTTTGATTAATGATTCGGTTTTGCGTGTGTTTGTGTACAGACTTCGCCGAGAATCAAGAGAATAGGGTTGGTATACATGTGTTATAATGGCTCGAAGGTACGTTAATCAGCCAGGACAGGATCCTTGACGTAAATGTTAGTCTCTTCATGTTGTTTTCATTGATATGGACAGGGACCACAGTCTAATCTACCAATGACTGAGCTCTGCTTCTCTGGTTGTCAGAGGAAGACCGCACAACCAGAGCTGAAAAGTACTATCACAAATCCTTAATCCCTCACTCGTCTTATTCCCAGGGGAGCCTTATGTAGAAGAGAGGGAAAGCCTGGAAAAAAAAAAAAAGACCGGAAAATATATATCGTTCGAGGGGACGTTCTCCAAGGAGTCTAAATCCGGATTCAGTGAGCTAGTAGACGGGTAGTGATGATTGACTGGGGACGAGTGAGGAATGTTTTGGCCGCCTTCTCGAAAGAGCCCCAAGTACCACCGCCTGTGTCTCCCGAATCGCCAGGGTAAATCAGTATATGATGTTCTCAAACCAGATCCCAGACCCAGAGGCGTGCCTGGTCGCCTCTGTGACGAGGGACAAGACTCCCTGACGTCGTCGAACTCAAGCTCCCGTGATGCCGGAAACCCATTTCTCACGGCGTCAATAATGGACGGGCTGATCAAGGTGGTAAGTCATCAGGTCCGTTTAATGACGCTCATTCGCATCGTAAACACCTAATCATTGCTCGGACTCCGGCCGGGAGATGGCGAGTAAACAACTCATTAAGGCGATGGAGTGGCAATGACAGTTCACATCTGGACCATTGTGTGCGTGTGTGTGTGTGCGTGTGTGTTGCAGGCTACCTGACAAGGGTTGCACAATTTTCTTATTTTTTTTTTTCTAGAGTTTCTAGATTATTTCTGTCTTCTGTCTGTCATCTTAACTGCCTTTACCTATGGTTATATTATCGAACACTAATCAAAGATTCCAAGTTCCCTCCTAAGTATGTCTCAGCTTATACTCTGCATCACCTAACCTTACAAAGTACCAGTCAGGATGAGACAGTCTATAGGCATTCGGACTTTGGCTAAGACGGTTCCAAAGCTTTGAGGTGAAAGGAGAAAACTTCCTTACATTCTTTCACACACTCCTACAACTCCTACTTCAGGAGTAGTGCTACTCCTTCCTTAGCTCTTGTCCTGTCACCAACCCCTGACTTTACTCTTAAGTCATTTCTAAACCAAGCTTCCTCCCTACTCTAGAGTTTTGTTTGACTCAGATCCAGAACATCAAGGCTACTTTCCACAAAAAATACCGCTTACCTCTCTTCTCTTCTCGTCCTACTTACATTCACAAACATTTAGACATCCTACTCTGAGCTTTAGAGGGGGACGAACACCTCATGTTTGGCTTCGTCTTCTGTTTATTCTTTTAGAAAATGGAATACCAGAAGGGAGAGATTCCAGCACCTTCCCCCTTCCCCGTTCCTACCCCTTTAAGTCGCCTTCTACGACACCCAGGGAATACGGAGGCAGAATTCTTTCTCCCCTACCTCGGGTATATATATATATATGTATATTCATTTCTTCAGTAATTCATTACGAGGGAAATTTCGCCGATGACAAAGCTGCGTCTGAGTTCTGTCTCGCCCGAGACGATCCCTGGGTCTCGCCGGTTGGGAACTGCCGCGGCAAATTATATCCGACAAAAGATTCGGGTAAATATCCGTCGCTCACAACAGTCTGGCTCGGGAGGATATTATGTTTTTCCCTTAAAAGGATGTGAAGAGGAGGAGAGTGTGAATCTAACGTGACCTTGTTGGGTACATCTTATAGTCCAACAGTTGCGACGGGCGAGTCTGTTGGTTAGCACGAAGTCGTCCAGTGGCTTGGCCACAGTCGTCGAGTGGGTGGTACACGGTCGTCCCTGGGTGGTGTAGACACTCGTCCCGTCCGCCACCTTGCCGTCCGCTGCTGTTCTGCAAGTCCCCTCTCTCCCTACAACTTCAGAAGAGCGCCAGGCCACCGGAACGTGTTATAGACACGAAAAGTTATGGAGGTGAGAACGGGACATGTGTCCTGATTTCCCTTCTCTCTTTCTCTCTCTCTCTCTCTCTCTCTCTTTCCCTTTCTTTCGCACTGGCCCTGACTGGTGGCAAAAATCTCGTAGGTACTCTCTCTTTCTCTCTCTCACTTCATTGTCCCGGTTTGCTGGCTTATCTTTTTGCCTCACCCATGCGTGGGCTGCTGGCATTCAGTCCACAAACGTATATTCTCTCCACCTCACAAACATAGCACTTGACAGCACGTAACTCACACGACTCGTTCTCCGTAAGTCTAGACTCTCCTGCTCAGAGCACTTAGCCCTACCTCTTGGCAAAACTCGTTGTAAGTACTCATAAGTGAGTAGTCACTCTTTCAGTGTTACAATCTAGGTATACTTCATGGCAAAATCTCGTCTGAGGGACTCGCAAGTAGGTACACACACACACACACACACACACACACATATATATATATATATATATATATATATATATATATATATATATA